>PNEQ01048964.1:0-34030 GCA_003012365.1 Medauroidea extradentata
GGTACTGTGACCTCTGCCCGCGAGAGAGTCGACCTAGCGCGGCACATCCTGTCTGAGGCACCGCTCATCGACGGGTGAGTACTCCCGTCTCCTCCATCACTCCGCAGGGGGTATATAATAAAAAATCTAACTCCCATTTTAAACAAGGACAACAATATTTTCACCCAAGATGCCTTAAGGGCCATGGGAAGGTACAATGTCGAGTGGACGACTGGAATACTCAAACGTCAAAAAATTCTGAACTACTCATTAAAATTCGATGAGAGTTTTTTGCCGAGTAGATGTTTTATCAGCGGGCGTTTATTTATATATCATGATGCGGTAGTATGCTTTACTTTAGAATAAAAAATTAAAAATTGTTTAAGAAAATAAGGGCTTGAAACCACAAAATCTACGAAAATGGAAAACTATACATTTTAAAATGTGTTATATGATAATATATAGGCCTCTGTAAAAACCGAATTTCAAAAATACTAGCGTCTTGATTAGAAAATAATTTTACCATCCGAAAATTCTTGCACGAGAGATTTGCGGAAGTTAATTTTTTTTAAATCAAAACGCGAGTATTTTTGAAATTCTGTTTAACATAGAGGCCTGGATATTATCATATTACAAATTATGAAAATTACTGTTTTCCACTATTATGGATTTTATGGCTTCAATTCCTTATTTTCTAAATTAATTTTTTTACTTGGAAGTAAAGCATACTACCGCATAGTGCTATGTAAATACACGTTCGCTGATAAAATATCTGCTCGGCAAAAAAATATTTCATCGAATTTTGAAGAGTAGTTCAGATTTTGTTGACAATTGAATATTCCAGTCATCGCTCGACATCTTAACTTTCCATACCACTTAAGGCTAAATGTCCGCCGTGTATAGTGTGAATCTCTGCCGAGTGATGGCAGCACTTTCGGGACCAAATAGTTCTACATAAATAACTTCACAACCCTTAAACGGATTTTAAGTCGGCAAACGGCATTGTACATCGTAATACCATAATAATGTATGTAATTAGGTTGCATGTCGTTAAAGTTATCCAACACAGTAATTTTTGAAGATATAATTTCAAAAACCTATTTATTTTTAAAAGTCGCCTTATAGGAACATGGCCATTAGTTAGACGAATTAAACCCAGGTTACAGAATTTGAATAAATCAAATAGTTTTGACGGAAACAGACAAATAAGATATTCACTTTACTGGGTCAAGCGCGACCAAGGCTGGCCGCGGATGAACCTGCCAGAACTCTCATCTATCAGCCGTTTCACGCCGGCTTCTTTATCAGCAGTGTCTGCTAGTGTGGTCAGTTTTATATTAGAAAGCCTGGTGATTTTAGACGTTACCCAGGTGTTCAAGGCTCTTATGCGAGTTACACCTGATGACTGAGCAACTGTAGCGCAGTTGGTTGGCACGCCGGTTTTCGGCGTGAAATGTTGTGGTTTTGAGTCCTGGGTGGGCATCTGAGTTATTAGGTTAGTTTTTTTGTAAACAAAATATACACATAACCATGTCTAATTACTTGAGCTATCGACTGGACGTAAAATACCAATGAAATAAAAATACAGGATTGTTTACGATTGCTCTGGAACAACGGAATAAAATTACGAAGCAAGACAAGTTTCTCGGTACCGCAATTACAGACATAAAATTTTGCGGACAATTTTGTTGTGGTAATACTGACAGACGAGAGCAGATTTGCACGCCAGTACGTCTATGTTCGGGCGGTAAGAAGTTCTATAGCCACTTCACTGTGTTTGCAGCCTGTACGCCTGTTCGGTGTCTGATATGTTCTATTTCACTGTCATGCGCGTATTACTCACCTAACTCACATTGTACGAATGATTCACTCGTGTTTGGACTCTCCGCAATATCTATTAGCATGTTTGATATGTCACGTGTGTGCTTTCGGTAGATGCTGGTTCACTATACACTGCAATACAAATTGCATTAAGTGTTTCAACATTTTCTGAAAGCATCTAGATACAATAGTACGCTTACGAGTTTCTGAAGTGATGAATCGTAAAAATCAATATGTATATAATATTTCGATAATACGATGCGAAATACGGATTATGTAAATGGATATTTTGTTTGCCAATTAAGAGAACTAAAAAAAATGTCAAAATTAGTGCAAAACAACAATAAAACTTGACTAATAGGACGATAGTACGATTTAACACTAAATTACATGTAAAGAAAAAATTTATAGGATTGGAAAGAAAAGTTAAGAATAACGCTGGTCAAGTTGCACACGCGTATGTATGCTAGCCTCTGTATGTGATAAGTCATGCGACGACTGGGTTTGTGAGAAAGGTGGAGAAGGCGGTAGGTGTGAAAGCCTTCATCATTGTATTTTCAAAGCCGCAGCAATTGAAACAGAATATCACATATTCTCTACCCCCCCCCCCCCCCAAACACACTGGCAGCTATCCACCACGTTGCAACTTCAGCCTTAGCTAGCAACCGCATCCATGTTCAACACGTCTAAGATAATGCTGCTGTAATATTACATCTTGTTTAGGTTAGGTTTTATTTACTGTATGTACAGCTATTGGTACCACCCACCTGTAAATGCATAGGCGGTAGCACAACAAGAGGCAGTATCCACATACAGGATATAGGATATGAATGTCCTTGCCATTCGTATCGTCATTTCTAGTCAGCTGAACAAGTAATTGAATGTTCCTCCTTTATTCACATAACAGAGATATATGATACGTACGTTTAGTTAGTAATCAAATTAATGATATATTAGCTATATTATGCGCCGGAATGGAAAATACATACAGATTCTCTGTGAAAGGTAAAAATGTATGTACTACTGCTGTCCTACAAAAGAAGAAAACCTGATGTGAGTAAGACGCTTACGGAAAAGCAAGTAATGTACTAACTTTTCTTATACTCATGTTGTGCAGTCTTATTTGTGTGTGTGTGTGTGTGTGTGTGTGTGTGTGTGTGTGTGTATATATATATATATATATATATATATATATATATATATATATATATATATATATATATATATATATATATATATGTATGTATATATATGTGTGCTGTTCACGATAAAATGATCACTAGACGCCCTCGTTACATACTTATCTCAACAAATTCTTATTTATTCTTCGACAGCTTGCATGTAACGTGTACATTTTTTAGTTCACAAAATACGTGTTTGAGGAAAAGGATGATTATCATTAGTGGCATACATTCAGATCTGATGCTAGGTTGCATTTACCGATGAAATAAGTATAAGGATAGCTGTATTAAGTTTTACATTTCTTTTAACTTTCTTTTTCTTACCGTTCATAGTGCTGATAATACAGTGTTAGAACCCAGGCTTCTGGGGATATCGTCACAAACAGCGCTGACCCAGGCACCTCTTCAAGTAGCCAACCAGTGGAGAGTAAAGCTGTGACAGGAAAAGGAGAAAGAAAGAAAAGGTTGTCTTTGACGGCAAAAAAGGAAAAAAAAACCAGTACCTTGTGGCCAAGTAAAATGGAGGATATAGGATAAATAAATGTATAAGATTGATGCTTACTAATTTGTCAGTATAACAATAATAATTTTGTTTTCGTGCGTATTATTTTTGTGATATTGCCAGCTTCGATAGCGAAGTCGTTAAGGCACCGGTCTAAGGTGCGAAAGGGCCCCGGTTCGAATTTCGACGGGGCATGGATGATGTGTTGTCCTTCCCCTCATTTCACCCTCATCGGATCTGAAGACCTAGGGCCGTAAAAACCTCTTACCTCACCTTTTAGATATATAGGTACCTAATGTAGCAATTTTTTTAGTTATTTATTTAATTGGCTAGTTACAGGAAACAAGCCTTGGTTTTACCAACACCACAAAGAGAAAATGGCTGGCAGAAATCCTCACCAATCGAGTCAATCACTGTAACTGCCCAATGCGATTCAGATTCCCGAATGCTTCCTAGCAAACATACAGAATTTGGCACTAAGATGTATGTAATACAATGTTGAGGTTGATGTATTTATAAATATATGGGGAAAAATATTTCACGATCAATGTTATTAGTGGGCCGCGGTGTCTGAGCGGTTAGAACGCTTACCTTCCACCAAGGCGATCCAGGTTCAATCCCCGGCCACGGAATATTTAGGAATACAGAAGTGAAATAGCCGGTAGGCCTGCGAACTCAGTCACACACGTCAGAAAAATTGCTTCCCTTTGGCCAGCAACATGGCGGAAACACCTACTGCTAATCAACGTGAGGCAGCTGCTCTGATTATCGGCAGCCAGGCCAATAGGAAACCTGCCATAACATGCAGCAAACAGACGCAGGGCTGGCATCAATAGTCTCGGGAAACCAATGAGCGGCGAAGTTCGCCAATATCAAACGAGCCGCCACGTCATTTCACGTCTGTATTACAATTTATTCTATGCCCCGGCCAGGTAAATCATGCCTTACGATGTCGCCGACGGGCGGGTTTTGTCGAGGTTCTCCCTTTTACCCCACCCCTTCATTTCAAAGATACTCTACACTAGTACCATTTACGCTCATCGGCATTCAATACTTTTGCCTACAGAGCCGTACAACCTACTTCACTTCAATTTCAAGTCTATGCGTATCAGTTACGACAATGAAGTACTACATAATAAGAATAGATAAATTTCAGGTGTAGGAACAATGTATTCTAGTATGCTAACATGAAACATTCATACAGACGTGGTAACATATACGGACTGCATTTCCCCACATATTATTATAAATGTAAATTCAATCAAATAATAATTTTACTAATAATTTGGCCCTGGAAATTTGTTGTGATTGAGGGATGGTGCACAAGAGCAGTATATTTCAGGCAAACTAAATCAAATAGTTACGTACTTCATGACAAAAAAGGACCCCTTCTTATATACTTAGGTATCCCCTGATATTGTTTCTCTTGGAGTTAGAATGGAAATTAGGAAAAATAAAACGCGTATTTGTACATTCAAACTACTAGGTAAAACAAAGCCAGCGAAAACTTCAAACCGAAGGAAGATGTTTGTCATATACATGTAATGAAGAACATAAGATTTTTATTAATCAATATAAATAATTTTACGTAAATACACATGTCGTGAACCCCCCTCCACACACACTCACACAAATACTTTGTAACTTCATTTATACATCGTATTATCAATGCCGATATTATTTTTGCCGCTGTCTGTGTGGCAAAAGTGAACGGGAGGAGAAAGCAGTCTTCTGAAACAATGAACCAATCGTTTATCAAATAATGCACAACATTTGCGTACTGTTATAGTAAGAAAGCGCATGAAAACACAATCCCAGAGGAACTTCGTCTGGGATTGTTTTTTCTTGATTTTTCTGTGTATTTTGTGTATTTTTTGTATTTTGTCACTTTGTCTTTCAATACAAGTTTGGTCAACAAAACATGAGCGATAGCGTATTTCCACAAAACAATAAATTCGAATAAAAGTTTATTTTAGTCAATTGTTTATGTTGTGTGGAACATTCTTACTGCTACTGCAGCTTGTAAGTTTAACATTCAGGTTTCTCCTGGTTTTAAAATTCATTATTTTGTTGCGTGTATAGGGCTCCAACATGTACATGAGGTTTTTTTTTTTGTAAATCTGTTCACTCAAAAATTTCCTAAAAAAAAATTGTTATTTCAACCAGCTGCTTAATTAGTATATTTTAGGAATGAGAAATGTTTTTAATAACCACATCTTGCACCTCGGAACCCCAAAATTTCCCGGGGGAGGACCCCACACTTTCTTTAGTGTTGGGTGTTTCTCAACAACGAAATAAATTTCAGTCCGACTTTTATGAACTGCATTCGTAAGACGCCACAAAGTGGTGCCTGTAATGACTATAGATAGATATTTTGTAAAGTTAGATTTAAAAAAAAAAACAGTTTGCGTGTGTTCATCCCATGCTAAATACAACTCATACATTGACATAGTGTATCATTTCTTAAAATAAACAAATCCTGCCACGTAAAACTTTTACCTACAAAATCTTCACCGATTTATGACATTACGCATACACACAAAATGTAACTAGCATCTGCAAGACAAACATTTATTCCTGCGAGTCAGAAACAAAGTTGAGACGTACACAATCGCCCGGAGGAGTAGTGACGCTACCTCTGTAGAAAACAAAACGCATATGGCTTCGTGTTTTCCACGGTTTCCTGAGTTATCATCAGGTGAAAGCTTGGACGATACTTACTAACAACCGTGTCTGAATAACGGTAGCATATAGTTGGTTTAGTTGTTGAGTGTTTCTGTCTGTAATTACCACGCTGTCATACAAATGTATCACCCAGCCTTACGTATTTTCAAACAGTACTATATATCATTACAAGAGAAAGATGGGAAGGATGCTTTTGACCTTGGAAGCACACCAGGAGCCGACTGTCGAATTAACACTGTTATTTACGCGAAGGTAAAAAAAAGGGTGGGGTGCGAATCCTGTATCGCGACACCTTACATGTTAATATCATATTTTTTGTTTCCGACAAAAGTATTTGACCTATTCAAAATCTGTAAATTGCGTTCAATTCACCTAACTCATGGCCATGTTCCTGTAAGGCGACTTTTTATAAAAAAAACATTGCGTTTAAGACATTATTTTTAAAACACTTCTGTATCGGATAGTTTTAATCGCATGGAAACTAATTACCTAAATTAGTATGGTATTACGATGTAAAATGCCGTTTCCCGCATTAAAATCCGTTCATGGGTTGCCGAGTTATTTCTGGACAAAAAATTGCTCATTTTGGTGCTGCCTCGTGGTGGTGGCATTCTGATTTAAAATGGGGACATTTAGCCTTAAGAGGGCGTGGTACATAATTCAACGCTAAAGGCATTAATCTATAACTGTGTGTTTCTTGAAGCCAATTTACGAAAATTAAATAATAGGAATCCTAGACAATAGTTTAACCAACGTTTTAAACAAAAATTTTTCCAGTGTTACGAACTTCTAAGGCACAATCTCTGACGCCGGAACCTTGTGCAATTAACTGTGGCGCAAGAGATCACGCGTAACGAATTAGTAATTCTGGATAAATATTTACTCGTAAAGTTGGCAAATACCATTATCTAGGATTGTCATTGAGTATTTTACCCATATTGGCTTCGAAGAAAGCGTAGAAATCAACTGATGATTTCAGCATTTTTTTATCTACCACACTTTCGTGAGTAGCCTACAATTATTCTTTTTACCCTTTCCGTAATACCAACGTCAGAGCTCCAATAAATGAAGACAAACGTTTAAAAATTTTCATTTTCATAACAAAATTTATATTGCTAAGTTTAATTTTTCAAAATACTATATAAAATTACCTGTTTCAGTTAAATATGTTATTATAAATGCACAATTTACTTTAGTTGTTATTTCATTGTATCATTTATTTCTCGTTGCTAAGTTATCCGACGGAGGTGCGAATCTTCGGCAATTTTCGGTTACGTATTCGTTTGTTCTATTCCAGTTTCGAGGACCTGATATTACACCACTGCTCCACCTCTGCCTTGTATCATCCCCACGAGTCATCGTCATATACTCTATCTGCTATTAGTTGATAGCTTATGTATCTGTTCCCTTGTTTGTGCGCTGGAAATATATTGGCCGTCATCATGGAACCACCACTGGTTACTTAAGAGGCCTGCCTGCATAGTTGTTTTGCGGTACGCATAGAAGCGAAGGACCAATACGAACTAATCTGATGGGCGCGCCTAGTGTTGCATTGCTCTTATCGGCCAGGCGGTAAACTGGCACGCAGTTTTTAAGTTGTATTGTAGAAAATCCTTCACCAATTTACAGGTATCTTAATTAGTTTCTTATAAATATAAGCTGCAGACTTTGTGGTACAGAGTTGTGTAAATGTCGTTTTTATCAACGTTAGAGAATTTGTAGGTAGCATTTCCAACGCGCGCAATTGTTTAAAAAAAAAACTTTTTAATGTACCTCTTAAATATGTTTTATTTTCGTAGATAGATATGATGTGAACGCGTTTAACATTTTTATGAGAAAAAAAAAACGCATATTTATAACGTATTGCAGCGGAAAGCACAATGATTACGGTACATATATTTCGAGACAGTAAGCACATATAACATTGACTGAGAAGAATTACTTTGTTCTATTATATAGCATTAACAATTTTTGCTTTAATATGGTGCAAAAAATAACACCGACTTCAAATCTTCTCTAACAAATAATTACGTTATATTTAGGCTACTTAGAATACAATCAATTTATTAGGACAGTAATAGACAATTATTGCTATTTTTGTAGTCGGTGCCAGCCAAGGTTAACAAACGTGTAACGATGTAGCGTATGTATACATCTAATTTAATGAAATGTAACGTAGACTGCAACTAAGCATATCTTAATGGACACACAGACAGCAGCGGGGCTGGGAGGAGAGCAACTTGAGTGAGCGACATGAATGCGGGCAGACATGTGAGGGCAGACGTCAGTGACAGTTGTGTTCAATGTCTACATTTTCGATGCGCTTGTATGCTATAAGTTTTCTCTCGTTGTATTCGATTGTGGTTTCTTGATGCTTAGTTTCGCCTTAAGGTATTTATATTTGTTTTACGCGGCATCTGTGTTTATTTGTCAATATATTTTCGAGGTGTCGCTTTAAGTCCCTGGTTTTGTATGTTTGTAAATAGGGTATTAAGGTTTATTTGTAACAAAGGTGTCGCATTTTGGTAGTTGTATTCACTTGTAAATTGGTTTAATTAGGTATTGCTACTTTATCGAATTAGCGTAACTTTAAATATATTTGGTCAATTTTAGGAAGTTTCGAAAAATTTCTTAAAAGCTCCAAAAATAACAATAAGTGTATATTACTGATCTAATACATTGATTGTATTCTAAGAAGTCTAAAAATAACGTAATTATTATTTTTTTTAATTTTAGTGCTTTTTTAGAGTATATTTTTAAGACATTTTCAGTTCGATTTTGAGGAGTTTCTTGACGTATCTTCGAAATCCAAGTTCCAGTGCCAGTGAAATTAAAATAGGATCCCCTTGAAAAACAAAAATAGAGTTTTCTAAATATATTTATAAATGACGGCGTTCTGAGGTAACAAACGTAAAAAAATGTAACCGAATTGATAACCTTTTTTTTCTGTTAAAAATACCTTGAGTTCCACTTCTATCGTAGTCGTAATCTGAAGTGGCCAGCCAGGCAATGACACTGACCTAGTCACCAGTTATATTTATATCTGCTGCCAACTTATAACAGATAAAATATGTTAACTCACTCTTTACTGTACTGTCAACTCAGGACTACAGGATGTGGAATACGATTACGGGACCAAATGTTCGGAGCAAACATCTTCAGGTGAAAACTACATCGTAAAGCTTAGTTTCTGAAGACGCGATGACGCGGCTACAAGGGCGTGTGCAGGGTGCGCGCATTACACGTGTCAAAAAATGTGTTCCCATGCACGGAGCCAACTTTGAATACTTATGTATGTAACGGTTCGTAAAGTGAGCGACAAGGAGAGTGCGCGTGTGTGGTGAGGCTTGTTGTATGAGTATGTTGGTGTTAGTTTTTTGTGTGTGTCCATGTGTGGGTGTGTAATAGCATTACAGTTCTTTCGTCAAATAGGACGTTTGTTTCAGAAACTATGTGTGTAACTCAATTTCCCCTAAGAGTATTTTCGGCTTACAATTTGCGACTGAAAACCGCTTCCTTCCGCTATTTTGGAAGGAACGGATTCTCTTCAATTGGATCACGTTTAACTGCCGCTGTGTAATATTGATCTAGTCAATAAATTTGTGTACCGACAGCTGCATACGGGTAAAATGTTGTACTAACTGGTTAGACGTCGAAGTAAGACCAGTAAGTTAATCCTGTTAACTACGATCAGTTACAGAGGGGTAGTGATGTAACGTTGCTAGAGATACTGAAATATTTCTTGTCTGCCTCTGCAACATCATATTTTCTCTCTATTCTAAACACTAAATTCACTTTAGTGCTTCCGACGAGGCACAAACACCTTGTTGGAAGGTAGATAAATTGTGCTGCTTTTAAGTGTTTAAGAAGTTTTGCTTTATTAGGTTGCATGCACTGTTGCTTGTTATTTTTTTTGTCACGTGATCTCTGTCATGCCAGGAGTATTGGCCAGCATGCGTGCCAATCTGTTACTTGTCACTGGGTTGCTCTGTGGTCTCGAGTGAAGTACAAAAAAAATTATGGGCACTGCGTTATATGTATTGTTACCCTAACACACCTGCTGTGAAATGTTGCCTTACTTTGTTTTTACTGAGAAATAAGGATTTTTATTGCCTTAATTATATTTTTGCAACCCGTTTGTAATGTTCCTGTTTATAACGATCCTGATTATACAATTCGTTGCTGCATATTGGATTATGCAACGTGAATTTCAATTACTTATACTACAGTATTAATGGATAAGTGGGTCCTAGAAACCCTTGAAACAAAATGTTAGGAACGCTCATATAATTATTTTTAGTTGAAGTTGAATTTATTCTAATAAAAACCCAACAACAGCAGTTACGTGTATACCTGATGTGCAATATGTTGTTCTCTTCTACTGCCACGCCCAATTCCGTTCGTTTTTAGTATGCAACATTTTGGCAAGCGTTCATGTAAAGCTGTGGTCTACAAGCGTTTTCTTTAGTAAGTTGTATGTAAACATAGGCTACAATAAATTAATGCCTTTGCCGCAAAGTTTGACAGAAGAACTGCTTGTTTCTATTATCCCATTGTTGTTGTGTTTTGAGTTTTGACATTTTATTTCAGTAAATTTATTATATGTATTTACATATAAAGATGTTTCACAATCAGACCGGAAACATCGCGAGATCATTCCTGGCTTAAATTTAAGAAAATATAAGACGTTTTACAAAATGGGAAAATAAGAGGAACGAATTAATAATTTTTGGAATAATGAGTTACCTGACCTAAAGTTTCAACCTAAAAACAACTCGTACGAAACGAATTCCTCGCCCAAGTAATTAAGGTAACAGGTGCAGACATCCTTTCTTGGCATATAACTCTTTACGATCAGGAATTTTGCATTTTTTATGTTGTTGAGTAATACAGTGTTTAAATTAAACACACGCTTCTTAAAAAATACTTCTGACAAATACATCAATTACCGCTCAGTATAGCCTGCAAGCATTAAAAGTTCAAAATTCCTGACGGTGCAAATATTTACACGCAGAATAATGTGGCCATTATTGGGTATATATGAATACCTGTTGACTCTCAGTCGAAATTCTCGATTACGCAACAAATAATACCAAAATTTGTCTTTCGTGTCACTTATTCTCTGATAATTTTCTAAGTTGTGATTTACAAATAGTTGTACATACATAAATATTTAGTTTATATAGTATGTGTAATATATCGTCTTATTTTTTTAAAGGAACCACCTCATGAAGCGTGTTGTAATTGCAGATATGTATTATATTACGGTAGCATACATATATCTAGGCCACGAAATATTTTGTCATTGTGGATCTCACAATTTATTTGTAGATGTTACAACTTTTTCTTTTGCAGTTTTTAAAAAGCTTCACTGGGAACAGCAAAAAAAAGTGTGATTACGACAAAAGACTTTGTTGATGTCCAATATGACAAAATTATTTGTTGCCACCACAATTTTTTTTTTTTTCAGTGAACACCTTTCAGCATAAATCGTTCATTTTGTATAGAGCTTATGTTGAAATAATAGTACTATTATCTCCTAGAATATTTCCCTTTCCTTCTAAGATAGCATGCGCAGTAACTTACAAATATTTATATCCCTGCTCTTTGTTTCTAGACAGTTCGGTGGTGGCTAGTTAAAGTAGCCTTTCCTTTAAACTAGAATATTTTAGTGGTGATTTAATTCATTTCCCGCGCATGCGTAACAGTCCCCACTCCCCAGAGCTGCGCAGTGACTTGAACCAGACCCCCTCCGCACCCCTCATAATGCTGTCTATTAGTGTGCAGAGTAACAACCACTGTTCAAATTTGACAAAGGCTGACACAGATTAATTGGAAAACTACTTTATGTACGTGAGTGATGTATGCGCAGTAATAACGTCCAAAGAATGTTACACATACTTGTACCCGTATCAGGTCCTCCATTTTACTCTAAAGTTTTTTTCTTTGTCGAAAGTGGCTTAGGGCGTACATTGTGTTTTTGCGGTTCTTTTCAGATGTAAAATATCGGAGCAGAATATTTAAAAGATATAGGTGTGTACATTGCTTCTTTATCTTTATATTACATCATTAATCTATAGGGTTACTACTGAATGTATCATAGAGGTGAACTGTCGGCCAGAAGACCGCACGCCAGTCCAATAACTTGCGCCTAGAGGCTAGGTTGAGGCTATATGCGCATTCTGTTTCGTCCTTACCGCCCCGACACTTCTAAGGTCTCAAATACGCAAACTATGTCTAAACAGACAGACGCACGAAGCATATATCACTTATACATGTTTAACCGTTTTCGAAGAAATTGTATTTAAATCGATAACTAGTCCAAATTATATATTTTTGTTTTAAAAAAATTATGGGAATAAAACATTTTCAACGCTTCTATATGACGGTTTTACGATATCTGATCTCTATAAAGAATTAAAAATTAACATTGGCAAAAAAGTGTCAATAGAAGCTTGTGGCCTGATGTTCGTAATTTTACTAGTTATTATTTAGCCCTCTGGGAGCTGTCTGTTTCACGCATGTGTGGTTCTTGTCCATACAGAACATTGTTTGATCTGGTGTTAATCCGACACCACACCACATTGTTGTGCACATGTTGTTAATAGCGCTGCCTCTCTGCATGTTACAAGCATTACTCACTCCTCCTAAAGGCATGTCTTACAGATCCTCACAAAACCCACGATCGTGTCCGTAATTTTTAAAACATCAACATTTTGTTGCAATAAATCGAAAGAAGAAGCACCAATTGACAGATGTACTGAATCAGAATTTGTAAATTCTGACTGCAAGTGTTTTTATTGGCAACTGAAAATCCCTTTTTTCGAGTATTTTTGACATACTCTGTAAATATTTCTGCTGGATAGTTCAAAATAATTATTCATGAGAACTGTAGTTTTATATTTGACAAGAAACTTTCTCGCTTGATCCCTCATTGTCGTCACTGAAATTTTCGAGAAAAATTGGGATTTCGAACGCATTGCACACAAATTTTGGCAGCTGAGCAAAGGCTGCAGCTTTGTGATGAGCGAACAAGATGCGTGAAGGAAGGAGACGATGAAGGAAGAAAACGAAAACTACTTGCTGTGCTCACTAATACAGTTCCTGGAACATGTTCTCTCACCCCACCACCCTCCAAAACCTGTTATGTGGCCAGGAGGCTGGCTTCCTTCTTCACATGAAAAAGCGATCTTGCAGGAACTGACTGGTACAAGTGAAAGGATCAGTTTATACGGTGTGCAGTGCAAACATCTTCAGATCCTACTCAACTCCTTTAATTTTTTAAAATATCACCTTGACATTTTCTTTAAAAAAAAAAAAGAAAAAGTAACGACTAATGTTACTGTAACTTATTTGGTAAGGATTGGTTTTATTTTGTTTTATCCTTATCCCTTATTACACTTCAGTATTGTCGCCTATCGCATCTTTTCCGTAGTGTTATATTAGGACGACAGATGGACTGAAACGATGTACTGTAATACACACACACAGCTCGGCAAACATTTCCTTTAACATTTGAAGTATTCATAAAATATCAATAAACGTAAAGGAATGGCGGGCGAAGGTGTTACGGAACAAACAAACGGATAAACAAAGCTTAATGAAATGTTCACAACAAGGCATTACTCAAATTACATATATTTATTTATATCTATTTTCAAAAAGGGTAAGAAGAATTAATACTTTGTTAAAATTAAGACACCGATTATATTCTAAAAAGGAACCAGCAGTACACTCTTATTTATTACAGCATAAATTCACATTTTCTTTTAATTCCTAAACTTCCTTTTTATTTACGTTCCTGACATCTTCCATACGGAAGTACTTAGGTATACGAAGAATAGCCATAATTATTCAGAAATTAGACATGAAAGGTATCTTCGACGTGAGCAAAACCTGCTGCGACGCAAAAGAAGAGATGAAAGAAAGAAAGAGAACGAAGTAATATGTATGCCAACTATGAATATCCCTTTTAGATACTGCATTCTAATAACATTTTTGTGTAAGCGATAGTTCTGTTAAGATTTTGGAACGATTTTGTCAGTTTTATAGATTAAATGTAACCAATTTTTACTTCATAGAAATATATAAGAATAAAAAAACTGAAAATAAATGTACACACATCTTTCAAACGTTGGTATTGAAACATAGTCGGTAACTTGACGTGAAATGAATATGGATCAGCGCTGGAATGAAGGGGCGGGGGAAACGGGAGAACCTCGAAAAAAACCCGCCGATCAACATCATAAAAGGGTGCAATAGTTTCCAGAATTGGATTATTACTGTGCAGTTGAGTATATATAAATATTAACTTTATTAAATAATCTTGAAATGGTTTGATGTGACAGCTTTAATTAATATTGAGAATGTTTTTTAACAAATTATTTGTATGTCTATTATATTTACGTGTGTTTATGTGCATTTTTGTACGTTATTCATATAACGAGCACTCGAAAACCAAGCCCATTTTCATTAAGTAATTACAAGCAGATATGGTACTTAAATCTCGACCCATGCAGAAGTTTACTCAAATGAAAAAAGTTATGACCTTATAGCCTAGTTGCAAACGTCGTAAAAGTCTTCCTACTAAAATATGCTTGCCATTGGGAGCACAGCTTCGCCATGAACACAACTGTAACTTGTGTTAATTAGCAGATTGTTTAGACAGCCCATGTACATGCTAGGTCCTTAGTTATTTGAGCTATTTTGAAATCCCTGTTCATTTATATGTATACTAGCTGTTACCCTTGACTTCGTTCGCATAATTTTCTTTTTATCCACAATAAAATTTTTGGAAAACCCGTTTTAACCTTCCTTTTAATTAACTTTGTTAGAAACTTCCGCGGGTGCATATTGCTGTTACCAGTGACATCGTTCGTGTAATTTTCTGTTTAATGTACATTACAATTTTTAGAAAACCCATTCTGCCCTACCTTCCTTCCCAATATTATAATTTTTTTGTTAAAACCTTCCCAGTATGCGTACCTGTTACCCGTGACTTAATTCGCGTGATTTTCAATTTAATGCACACCAAAATTGTTGGGAAACCCCATTCTGCCCCATCCTCTATCCCCTTATTTTTTTGTTGGAAACTGTCGGGGGTGCACGTAGCTGTTACCCATTACTTTGCGTAATTTTCAGTTTAATGAACACAAACAAATTTGGAGACCTCGATCTCCCCCACACTCCCTTCCTTTATTTTTATTTTTTATATGATTATTTAATTTTCCTTTCGGAGGTGCACGCAGCTGTTGCCCGTGACTTCGATCACGTGATTTTCTATATTCACCAAACCGTGCCCAACTTTTGGACATCAAATAAAAGAATTGTTTCCCACAAACAATATATTTTTGAGGCCACAGTTTTTGGTATAATCTCATTTAAAAGTCGTGATTTTACTGTTTTCATGACTCACCCAAAGTAAATCTATCCAAATGATCGAATTTAGACAATGTACATAAACAGTGAATGGAGTAAGGCACACCAAGAAATTAACTGAATTTTTAAATAGTAATGTTTAAGAATATTCGACAATTTTTTAAAAACTAAAAACATTTCTAGGTGTTTTCACAGAGGTATCATGTGGCAGCATACTGTATTTACTTTCACTATAATTTTTCTCAATTTGTTTATTTGGATAGGTATTACTCTGGGTCAGTAGCAAAAACAATAAACTTGCGACTTTGACACGAGATAATACAAAAACTGTGGTACCTAAAACTATTTTGTCTGGGAGAAATAACGCTTAATTTAAAGTCACAAATACGGGCAGTGTTTGATGTAAATATAAAATTACGAAATTTTTGGTGCAGAGCACATTTAACACAAATAAAAGTTGGGTTGTACACCTTGCCTGAGGAATGGTACACGAATAAGCGATCGTGCGGGGAACTGACTGGCACAAGTGAAAGCATTACTATATATAATTTTTTGGTATGCATTGCAAAGATCTTCAGATCCTACTCAACAAATCTTCAATTTTTATATCACAGTCATCTTTTTTTTTTTTTAATAGTAAAGGGAATCGTAAAAACTGTAACTTATTTTATAGTAATAAATTTTCAAAATTCATATTCGTCGGCCGCATCTTTTTCGTAGTGTTATATTTGCAGAGTATATAACTGTGGTGCCATGACAGGTGGACTGGACCGATTTACTGTAACGCGTACCACATAAGAGGCAGCTGGACAAACATTTCTATATAAATTATAAGGCATTCAATAAATATTAATGAACCATAAAGATTGACGGGCGAAGTCGTTTCGGAACACACAAACGGGTACACAAATTATAATGAAACGTCCGCAGCAAGGCATTTAAAAAGAGTGATAAGAACGAAGACATTTCTCGAGTTCAGACACCGACGATGTTCTCAGAGAAAGCCAACAGGGCATGCTAATTTGCTGCAGCACATCATATAAATTCACACTTTCTTATCTTATCTCTGTGTTCCTGACAGAACTTGTATGTGAGTACCTGTATAGAAATAATATTATATTTTCTATTTGTAAAATATAATGAGAGGTGGACATTATCTGCGCATGTATCCTATGAAATTGTGTGGTTTTGAAAGAATATCAACATCTTAACATTAAAGTAAGATGTTCATGTCAGTCTAATATGTTTTACAAATACAGTATGATTATGTAAACAGTTCTCCAAATAAATGCGAATGTGGCCAAACTGATACAGAAACATAAATTTGTATTACTCTAATGCAGCTTAAACATTTGGTAACTAATAGTTATTTAAAGGATATTTAAGAGAAGAGTTTGTTGTTTCCTAATCTGCTATCGTAAAAATAAATCTTATCAATATTTTTCTTAAGTCTGTCAAGATGAAAAAAATTATTTTGCCATGCAATGTCGGTAGTACACTTAAAATTAATAACTAAAATATTACTGTCTCAAGTGCAAAGAATCACATAAATTACTAGCTGTTGCCCGCGACTCCGTCTGCGTGGAGTTATTGATTTTTTTTTTTCAAGAAGTATGCTGAAATAGGACATTTCACTTGTAAAGTTGAATGTAATACCAGGTAAAAATAAGATAAGTTTGGCTGTTGATTTGTTTGAATATGTCATGGTAGTATACGAGTAAACATGAAAGCTAGGATTTTAAGAATACTTCTACAACAATGTCCTTTATCATTTTGAGGGTAACATCAAAACAACCAGGCTGTATGAGCACTTCGAATTTTGGGTGAATTCCTGGCCGAATCACTTCAAAACTTTGCACGAAGGAATTGTTTCAGAGGTTGGGACCGGTATGGACAATCAAGTTTTCCCCGCTCTTGAATTCCGCCGCTGCTCCATATTTACATAGTTTATCCACATCATCTCTCAAGAGCATGGCTGTTATGAGCCTTCCAAATCACTTCTTCCACTCACGTTACCTTGATCGTTAGGTCCGCCCGTACCTGTTACAACTTACAGTTAGTCATGTTACGAATTATGCTACCTATATACTTTACAGTGCTGACAATTATCTAAAAGCATTAAAATTATTAAAATTAGCATAAAACGTAAGTTTGGCGCTACTGTGAGACTACTATTGATATATTTTATTTTTGCTATGTTTTAACACTCGGTACAATGAGAACACTTTATTTGGGACATTTTCAATACAGGATTATGTGAAGAATCAATGCAAACTTTATTGTTAGTGATATGGAGTAGAATCCACATGTGAACAGACGTATAGTGACACCACAAGCACACCAACATGGCAGTGGCTGACTTGAAAGTGGAGATTTTGGTCAGCGCTTAACATCTAGCTTTTTAGCACTGGTGTGGGGTGATATAAGGTTGGTATGCAACAGCGCAGAAATAAAAGGACCGGAGAAACGGGAGATCCCCGAGAAAAACCGCCTACCAACGGCATCGTCCGGCACGATTCCCACACGCCAAATCCGAAGTTCGACCCTGCCGGGACTCGAGTTCGGATCGCCGTGGTGAGAGGCGAAACGTCTGACCATTCGACCACCGCGACCCCCACCCCACCATATGGGTGAAATTAAATTAGATAACTGCGATTTTAAGAAATGTTATAAATTTTAATCAGTGATATTAGGAAAAAAATGTACACACACACACACGCATTCCAATTTCATATTAGCTATGGGCCTGTGGCATCCTAAAATATAATCTGTTACATATCAATGTTGAAAATTTCTTTGATTTTTTAATGAATTTAATATTTATTCACTGCGGAAAATATTCACAGGAAAATAATACCTTGTTACTTTTCACTTCTGTTGTCTGTTGTGGCAATGCTAAGGAGTTCACATGAATGTTCTAAGACGCTAAAGAAATCAACTTAATTTAGTTATCATTAACTTGAAATGAATTTCTGAAGTTACCAAAATTGTCATTCGCATCATAACAGACGTCACGTGCTGCGTATAGTGGTCAAATTCATGAATCAGCAGTTAATATCAGGTGATAAAGAACTTTAAAATTAACCATTATTGGTGCACACACACACGCTCACAAAAATATACATCCATAGCTATTAAGTATGTAGAAGACAATTATGAACCTAAAAGAAAGAAAAATTTTGCAATAGTGAAATATTTCATGTATGAGAAAGTTGAATGCAGGTCGTTCATGCTAAACGTAAAATTTTGAGATGACCATTTTATGAATCTCGGACCATTATTAGGCCTACTTATACTTCAAATTAACAATGGTTTCTTTACGACTTTAGTGGTTGAAAGCGAATTACCAAATGTAATACCATGTATTGGGTAATATTATTGAAATAAAATCCAAGCAAGGTCGTCAAAATGTTATGTAGACCTATATCGTGACGGCAGAATGACATGTACATTCTGTTAAAAATAATTTTCCTAGAATCTGTAACAAGCTGATGTACAAATCTGCATTTTTTGTACATTTTAAATAGGTTCGTTTATGTGTACGTGTATCTGAATAGTATCCAATTTTCACAGTATAGAACTCAAAACTGTATTTCATTTATACTGCAGAATGAGAGACTGATATTACCGAAACATGTATGTTTTGAAATTGTGATTTTTTAGGGTATGAAAATCTTCATATTTTAAGTCTAGTACCCATTACAAAAGCGGCTTTTTCATGTGAATAGTTGTTCAAACAAATGTGAACATGGACAAACTGATATAGAACCAAAAATTTGTATTAAGATAAACATGTAGATAATAAAAATGATGTAAAACAATGTGTATATTTTCGTTTTAATACTCAGCAGTTTGTTTCCTAATCTGCTGTCATAAAATCTTGGCACTATATTTTAAAGTTAGCGTAAAGAACACAACTTACAGTTTTAGAAGTTCTTAGCCAGAATTCAACTGATAAGAAATCGTTGACCATACCAAAAAAAATTATATCTTTCAACAGCTTTGTAATGGATCTATCGAATCTCACCTGGTGCGATATTTAGTATATTTACTACAGATGGTTGGTGTGTTATAAACGTCTAAACAGTAATATTTTTTTTCTGATTCGAATATAAAAATTTACTGACGATGATGAAGTGTTTATAAAATTACAAATAATTATATATAACTATATTATTCGTGATATACTAGTGTGATACTTGCATGTTTTTTAAAATATGCGTGTAACATTAATTAATCTATTTCTAGTATTGAGAGTAGACAAATATTTTTCAGGAAACACACATTCCATTACTTTCAAACAACATGATGTTAAAACACACCAAACTGAAAAGTATTCTTTTCTTATATACACAGTATGTGAGTAGTATTTGTGTAGTTGTAAGTTCATTTACCAAATAATTTAATTATTATTTTGTAAAAATGCCCCAAGAGCCACGGTCAAAACGGTGTCACATTTAGAGACTTTTAATTTAGTATCAAAGAAGAACGTCCATCTTCCAGTGATGAAACCTATTATTAACTAAGCGATATCGAAATTAAACACATTTCAAAGTGACATTTTATGAAAAGAAAAAAAAAAAGGAAGCATTGTCAGCTCCGCCTGACTTAGGTTCCCGAAAACAGTCGCACACAGAATGGTCATGATGGATTCTTGGAAAAACTTCCGCCAAGTTGACAACCTCCTCCTCCCTTCCAAAACCCATTCTCACGTAGGGTGGCTAAGATCGCTTGCTGAGATAACAACTCATCCTTACTTGTTCTCGCTGTGTACGTTTATCTCTCGCATCCCTTCTTTCCCTAACTGTCCTAGACTCCAACGTGTCGAGCTGGAAATTTTATCTGAGCAGTCCTCTTAAGCGCTCAAACTCGCGTGCAAGGTTCCCGCCGAACCGTTTATTCTTATGTGACATTAAGGGCCTGGCCTACCACATGCTTGAAATGTGTTGCAGCGTGTTCAATACATTTTTTTAACGTAACTATATTCACATATGCCCGTTGTGTCAATGTACAAAATTAAAATACACTTCAAACGATGACTGCAGGGTAGTTTCAAAGCATCACGTAGATTATAAAAATAATTTCCGAGCCCCTAAAAATTGCTAAAAACAGCTTTTTTCAAAATGTTACATCTGGAAACTACTCACACGATTTGTGTGAAACTACCATAGAAGCATGCGATGGACTTGGCTTAAAACTTTTGACCAATAAAAATATGGTATGTGACCACTTGAAGTGTCAGTCAGGCGAGTGATCTACGATACCACTGCACGTTGTTTCAGTGTCTTGCAGTAGAGGCGATACCTCACCAGATGAGCCAGTCAACATCGCACTTGGCACCGTGCCTCACTCTCGCAAACACACGGCCAATAGGCGGGGGCCTTCAAGCGGTGACCATATAATTTTATTGATGGAAAGTCCGTATCAAAGTCCTGTGCGCGTCTATACCTGAGTTTCGCATACACCAGGTTACTACATCTTTACATCTTGTAGTACGGCAGTCTGAAAAGGCAGTTTTTAGCTATGTTGTAGGGCTTATAAACAGTGTTTTTAATAAGCGTGGTGTCCAACGATGACATTCCGTCCTTTCTGAAATGTGTTACCTTTTCGTATATTGGCACAATGGCCGTACCACGTGGAATATTTCCGTAAAAAAAACTGTTTACAAACACACAATGACGCATTTGACGTGCATTGAAGGTGGCGCCCTTAATGCAAGTACTTAATTAAACATACCACACGCCCATCAGACTGAAAATATAATGATTTTAACTCTTTTATATATACTTGCACAGTTTTAAAATGCGTCATGGCAATAACAGGAGATTATGTTGTCTAATGTCCCGACTATTAGTCTATTTGTAAGCAGTAAAAAGGGGACAGAGTTCAGATCCTGATAGTGGATAATGCCACTTTCATTAAAACATATAAATCATATTCTTGGGCAGGTGACGGAAATAATAGGAGTGTGGGCGTACAAGTCAACCCTGAGCATCAATATACGCCATTAAAAACTACTCCTTTAGAAAAACCACCATCTTGTGAAATGTATAACAGAAATTATAGCAATAGGCGAAATAAATTTTATAAAAGATATAATCAGTGTAGACAGACATACTTATCCTCACGAACGAGTGAACTTGTTTGACAGTTCTGAAGATATTAATATGTACAGTACAAATATTTTTTTGTGGAAACAGCGTGCTTTCTTTGCCATACATGCATTGAAATAAGACTATCCCAACTGTTAATGAGCCCGGTACAAGGACCTACTTGGTTTTGCCACGGTAAAAACTGTATTCACGCCAGCTTACAAATATGTCGTAAAAGTGCATTCGTACGTGATACAGAGTATATTATATTCTGTTTCGTATAACTTCAGTAATTGTAATCCAATATGAGGTAGCATACGCATTATATACAGTATCTGTCACACCGCAAAACCTAACTTACTGTACATATGACTAGTTCGGAGAGTACGCAACGCTTCGATAAAGCCAACATAGGACTAGATATAATTTTTAAGAATAGAATTAAATATGCGAGTTCCAATAACATAAGACAAACAAATTATGCACTACTTTGCCGTTGGTACCCGAGATTCTCCCGATAGCTATTATATTATAAGCAAGAGTAATGTTAACGTACGCGCGCACTACGGGCGGCGTCACGGCAAGGACGGACAGACGGACGGTACGGACGGGAAGCCTGGAAATATTCCGATCCTCCAGGCGCGGCGGTACCGGCGGTTTCGGACGGCACGAATGTTTGGACAGAGTCTTTTAATTCCCTCGCTCGAACTTTCTGTCGGACGGCCGAGGCTACCGTTCGTCCGTTCCCGGCCGTCCCGCCGCGGTGCGCGCACTTCTATTACTCTACACATTAAACATTTTTGTATTTTTCTGTGACGGCCGTCCGTCCTTGCCGTGACGCCGTAGTGCGCGCGTACCTTTAAACGGCAAATAAACGATTCAATGTTTCAACACCACTTTACTCATATTCACTGTACAGGTATGTGGTGCAAAATTTTTCTGTTACCTAAATGTGTTTTGTAAGTTATCATGTCGGAGATTAATATAACTACTGCAGTTTATGAAAAAGTCTGTAGCAAAATTCAGAGCGTCGATATTCAATTTTCAGGAATTTACGACCAGCTATTGGTTGGAAACTACTTTCTGCCTCACATAAGTTTTGTTGTAGTTCATTTAGGAAAATGTTTGGTTGATAGCGGCAGCTGTCTTAATTAGCTGCTTTCAGCTTAGATTGTAGTACAGAGTTATATGGACATTTGCTCCCACTTTTCAACGCACGATAAACGCCGTTAGCACTGTCGTTATAGTGGCGCGCGCTGTTGCCAGAAATCCCAAAATTTTCAAACTCTAACTTCGATTTTAAAATTTTTGCATGTTGTACAGCAAAAATTAAAAAAAAATTTTTTTTTAACTTAGTACAGTTTTCATGCAACCTTAAAAATATCAAAATAATCATAACTTTCTAATCAACAGCAAAATTGTATCCAGATTTTAATGGTGCGTAATTTCATAAATCTGGGCGCCAACGAAGAACTCTGAAGGCTTTATTTTATTTTGCTAGTTGTACGGAATATTTTTTCTAACGTTACGTGCGTTCTCTAAAAAAACCGAAACATCAAAAAGTTGGTCAATGAGAAACTTTTTTGTTATTGAAGTTATATGGGGGATGAAAGCGAGACAGTATTGAGCTAAATCTATTTTTAAAAGCAACACCACTACAATAGCTTTAACAGTTCTCTTGTTTATAGTATTTTTGCGAGCCACGACTGTCAGGCTGGGCGGTGTAGTATGATACTGTGGTGGCGGAGCTAGAACACCCCTCTTCCCACCCACTCCTCGGCGCCGTGGCTGTCGGGCAGGGCGGCGAAATACAATACAGTGGCGGCAGTGCTAAAAGACCTCCTCGGGTGCTGCATGGATTGTATTACTCCATGATAACCACCTGTGCCCAGTATCGGGTAACCGAGAGAAAATATCGTGATCTGGAATGATCCTGCTCCCTCTTTATCTCTCTGGGTGGTGCTTGACTTTGAAGCGACGCCATTCCAGGAGGTTGGAGAACAAAGACCTGCCGAGATAATTCTAGAAGTAGGGGTGGGTATATAAGGGGGAGCTGCAGCAGGAGCGAGAGAGTTTTGGCTGGCAGGTGCCTGGTGTGATCCCAAGTGATAGTGATAAGTATTGGATTGCGACGACTGTTCAAGGGCGTCCAGCGAGTGGGACCGCAGCAAGTAGTAGGAAGAAGGTGATTCTAGGCCAGAAAGATTCTGCGGTACTATTTCTTTGGGTCCACCATTGTGAGTGACTAGTAACCTTTCCATATACAGAGAACTTATGTAGATGTATTTTTTCCCATATATGTAAATAGTAGTTATTTGTTCCGTTTGACATTTATTGTGGTTAATCTTTATACACATAGATTTTTTGTATATACAGTTGTAAATAAACTAGGTTAGCTTTATTTTCTTTACTTTATCAAAGACCTCCATCCCCAAACGTACCTAGCCCGAAACTTGTAACACTGGTGTCAGAAGTGGGATGGAGGCAATTATTTAAAATTTAATTACATGTTTTAAATGATGTTAGAATTAAGTGTAGATGTTTAGATATTTAATCAAATTGGTTAATTTTTAGGAAATTTTAGGTTAAATGTTTTTGTTTACAAGAAAAATGGCTAGTGAGTTAGAGGGTTTGCGAGAACTTATAGAGGGACTGAGTAGCCAAATAGCTAACCAAATAAGTGGTGTAAATACATAAATTGAGAGAGTTAATGAGAATGTAGAAAAGAAAATAGACAGTGTTAACGAAAATGTAGAAAAGAAAATAGACAGTGTTGATAGGAAAATTGACAGTGTTAATGAGAATGTAGACAAGAAATTTGGCAGTATTAACGAAAATGTAGACAAGAAAATAGACAGTGTTGATAGGAAAGTGACAGTGTTAATGAAAATGTAGACAAGAAGACAGAGGGAATTAGTGAGCTAGTGCATACGAAAATAGAGTACGTGGACAAGAAAATTGAAAGTGTTTCTCAAATGGTGAACCTAAAAATTGACAATGTCAGTGAATTGGTGGACCATAGAATTGACAGTGTTAATGAAAATGTCGAAAAGAAAATCGGAAGTATGAAAGACGACCTGCAGAAAGAGATGAGTGTCTTAAGGACAGAATGGAAGAAATTTCTACAGCGACAGGCAGGTGGTCAGCCATCGGTGTGTCGGGATAATGGCTCGACGAAGCCAGAGCTGAGACATCAGGGTAACGACGGGAGGTGCTCTGCGATGTCAGGATCAGCGGTAGGACTACCACAGAACATGAATACAGCTGAGGTTGCCATGTCTGGGATTGGAAAGGGGGTTACAATCAAGCCTGCCCCTTATGATGGTCAAACCCCATGGCATGAATATCAGCACCAATATGAGATTGTTGCAACCCTTAATGGTTGGACAGAAGATCAACGTGCCTACTACCTGGCAGCAGTATTGAGGGGCCCTGCACTCAGTATACTTCAATCTTTGCCTGAACGACATCGCCTGGAGTATTCTACATTAGTCTCTGCCTTGGAGCTGCGCTTCGGAGACCGCTATTTACGATATGCCCACCATGCCCAACTTCGAAGCTGTAGCCAGCGACCTGGGGAGTCACTTCAGGAACTTTGGCAAGACATTGTGAGACTAGCCCATCTGTCACTTGAGGGGTGTCCAGAGGAGGCGCGAGATGTGCTTGCAATTGGGTTCTTTGTTGATGCCAGTGCAGACTTGGAAGTGCAACAAGCAGTACGCCTGGCAGCGCCTCATACCATGCAAGATGCTCTAGCCCGTGCACTTGAAGTCGTGTCAGCAAGGCAGGTGCCAGTGAATCATCGTGTGGTGCGAGCAGCGAAAGTAACAAGCGAAGAAGAGGGGAATAGCATCGAGAATACCCTGAAGGAAATGAAGACAGCAATCAGCATCATTTCTAGCAGAGTTGGTGCTTTGGAGCACCACCCTCGACCAGGAAAGCAGCCAGAGTGCTGGGAGTGTGGACGACTTGGACACTTGAGAGCCCAGTGCCGACAGTATCAGCGAAGAAACCAGGACCGAGAGCCAGGTGAGACCAACCAATTAGTTCAAAATTCGGGAAACATGTAAACACCGGTCTTGAGGGGCGAAGGTCGGTGATTGCTGGAGGTAAGGCACCACAATTCCTTCGAGTACATTCGGTGAAACAGGAAATTGATGCTTTGCTGGTAGAGGGCAGCCTGGATGATGTACCCTGTCAGATGGTTGTAGATACAGGGGCGACCATTACAGTTGTCAGGCCAGACATCATTTGGCCTTTCCCCCAGCAACCACGTTATCAAAGTAGTGGAGTGTGCATGTTAATCACTGTAACTGGTGAGACAACACCAGTGAAAGGGAAGAAGTGTGTGCAAGTTTACTGGGACTAGATGTTCTGTGTGAACTAGGATGCTGCATCGATACTCGACTAGGGGTCTTGAAGGTAGGTGAAACCGAGTTGGTACTAATACCACGTCCAGAATTAACATCACCAGTCAGCTGCCCTGTAGTTTATCAGGCCACTGTGTTGCCCGCTTCTAGCGAAATTGTGATACCAGGGAACTGTGTAGGACAGTTTGTAAGGCGCCTAGGATTAATCGAGCCTATGAGAAGAGGGAGTAACCTCCCTGATGGAGTACTTATAGCCAGGACTTTGGTTTCATCAAGATCAAATAATTTCCCTGTTAGAATGATGAACTTGACTGACAAGGCAATTCGTCTTGAGGAGGGAGCAACGATTGGCTTATGTAAGCAGGTTTCCCAGATAAACACCACTGAGTCTAAGGTCTTAAGGGAGGATCTTGTGAAGCATTCTCTGCCAGAACCACTTACAGAACTTCTGAAGAGGACAAAGGAAAACCTGGACTGGAGACAAGAGAATGCTGTTGCAGAACTCTTAATAAAGAATCAAAATGCTTTTTCATGTGGTTCATATGATCTTGGTAGGACATCTGTGGCATGTCACCGTATTAATGCAGGTGATGCTAGACCTATCAAGCAACCTCCTAGATGTCTACCTCTGGCTTCACATGAGGTTGTTGATGACATTCTGAAGGAAATGAAGAATCTGGATGTGATAGAGCTATCGAACAGCCCCTGGTCATCTCCGGTTGTGTTGGTTAAGAAGAAAGATGGTTCAACAAGATTTTGTGTAGATTACCGGCAGCTGAATGATGTGACCAGGAAAGACTCCTACCCGCTTCCTCGGATAGATGACACGCTGCATAGCGTGGCTGGATACCAGTGATTCTCAACCTTGGACATGAAAAGCGGTTACTGGCAATGTGAAGTGGCCCCGAAAGATAGAGAGAAGATTGCCTTTTCTGTACAAGGGAAAGGAACTTGGCAATTCAAGGTCATGCCTTTCGGACTGTGCAATGCTCCAAAAACATTTGAACGACTCATGGAAAGAGTACTACCTTTGGATATTTGTCAGGTTTATTTAGATGACATTGTGGTTACGGGGAAGACATTTGATGAACATCTGACACATCTTGATTCAGTGCTCCAGAGGATAACAGCAGCTAATTTGAAGCTAGTTCCCAAAAAGTGTAATTTGTTCCAAAGGAAAGTGAAATTTTTGGGACATGGAGTGTCGGCTGAAGAGATAGAAACAGATCCAGATAAGACTAAAGCAATTAGAGATTGGCCACATACAACTGATCGAACTCAAGTAAGGAGTTTCCTTGGGCTGTGTGCTTACTATCGGTGTTTTGTGCATGGATTCGCCACAATAGCAAAGCCATTACATGAATTGACAGAGACTAAAAGAAAATTTTTCTAGACTCCCGATTGTGAATCCTCATTCAGAAAATTAAAGGAAATTTTGGTTTCACCTCCTGTCCTAGGTTATCCTAGTAATGATGGACAGTTCATTTTAGACACTGATGCGAGCGATGTGGGGATTGGTGCTGAGTTGTCACAGATCCAGGATGGAAAAGAGAGGCCATTAGAGTATTTCAGCAAAGTGTTACATAAGCCTGAAAGAAATTACTGTGTAACTCGCAGGGAGCTCCTGGCAATGGTCAAGTCTATTTCACATTTTCTCCATTACTTATATGAAAGGCATTTTATTCTACGAACAGATCATGCATCATGACGTTGGTTACTGAACTTCAAAAACCCAGAAGGACAGATAGCTAGGTGGATGGAGCACCTTCAAGAGTACGATTTTGAAATACAGCACAGACCTGGGCGCTTACACAACAATGCTGATGCACTGTCCAGGAGGCCATGTGAGCCAATGTGTTTTCATTGTGATCGCCAAGAAGGGAAGGCTGGGAAGACACCAACTGCTCGGATAACAAGAATCCAAGAGTTCACAACTGGCAATGAACCTTCTCTGTGGAGCACTGAAAAGATTGGCGAAGGTCAGAGAAAGGACCCTGCTCTTGGGCCAATACTGGAATGGAAGGAAAAAGGCCAGCGCCCAGAGTGGGCCGATTTATCTGATCAAAGTATTTCAACTAAGGCATACTGGGCACAATGGGATTCTCTATCTCTGAGAAATGGTGTCCTGTACCAGAACTGGGAAAATGCAGATGGCAAAGAAACACGCCTACAGCTGGTACTCCCAGAAATTAGAGTTCCAGAGGTGCTGAAGGAACTTCATAGTTCAGCAGCTGGAGGACATTTCGGAGTTTATAAGACTCTTTTTACACAATTAGATTGCGATACTATTGGCTACATTGCAGGGATGATGTCGAGAGATGGTGCCGAACAGGTGATGCTTGTACATCAAGAAAGGGACCAAGAACTAGAGGGCGTAGTAATCTTCAGAAGTACATTGTTGGAGCCCCATTCGAGAGGATGGCAGCAGATATTTTGGGTCCCTTGCCTGTGACTGAGAGGAAGAATCGGTACCTATTGGTGGTGCAAGACTACTTCACCAAGTGGCCTGAAGTCATACCAATACCTAACCAAGAAGCTAGCACAGTGGCCGATGCTTTAGTGGAGCATGTATTCTCAAGGTTTGGAGTGCCCCTCGAACCTTACTCCGACCAGGGCCGCAACTTTGAAGCCAAATTATTCCAGGAAGTGACCAAAATTTTGGGAATGAAGAAGACACTCAGTCGGATGGGATGGTCGAGCGATTAATTCGTACCTTAGAACAGTATCTGTCAATTTTTGTAGCCGACAATCAAAAGGACTCCTTGCATATCGGTCAGCTGTCCATGCAGCCCCAAGGGTAACACCTTCGAAGATGCTGTTAGGGCGAGAGCTTCGTCTTCAAAGTGATCTACTATTCGGGAGGCCAGCAGAAGAAGAACAGCCTGCTTCACCGATGGTGTATTCTATTGAACTTCATCGCAAATTGAGCACAGTCCATGACTTCGCTCGGCAACATTTGAGAGTCAACAGCGACCGGATGAAAACGAGGTATGATCGGAGGGGACCTGAAAAGACATTTCAAGAAGGACAGCTGGTGTGGCTGTGTAAACCACAATGACGGAAAGGATACTGCCCAAAACTACAGAAATGCTGGGAAGGCCCTTACCAGATTGCCAAGAAGATAAATGATGTGGTCTTCAGGATAGTTCGCAAGGGCTCTCGGACAAGGAAACCTAAGGTTGTGCATATTGAAAGACTCGTTCTCTATGATGGACCAGAGTCTGTTGTGTCTGCTCGGGACGAACAGACTTGAGGAGGGGGCAGTGTTGCGAGCCGCGACTGTCTGGCTGGGCGGTGTAGTATGATACTGTGGTGGCGGAGCTAGGACACCTCTCTTCCCACCCACTCATCGATGTCGTGGCTGTCGGGCAGGGCGGCGAAACACAATACAGAGGCGGCAGTTCTAAAATACCTCCTCGGGTGCTGCATGGATTGTATTACCCCATGATAACCACCTGCACACTGTATCGGGTAACCGAGGGAAATATCGTGATCTGGAATGATCCTGTTCCCTCTTTATCTCTCGGGGTGGTGCTTGACTTTGAAGCGACATCTTTCCAAGAGGTTGGAGAACAGAGACCCGCCGAGATAATTCGAGAAGTAGGGGTGGGTATATAAGGGGGAGCTGCAGCAGGAGCGAGAGAGTTTTGGCTGGCAGGTGCCTGGTGCGATCTCAAGTGATAGTGACAAGTATTGGGTTGCGACGTCTGTTCGAGGTTGTCCAGCGAGTGGGACCGCAGCAAGTAGTAGGAAGAATGTGTTTCTAGGCCAGAAAGATTCTTCGGTATTATTTCATCGGGTCCACCATTGTGAGTGACTAGGAACCTTCCATATACAGAGAACTTATGTAGATGTATTTTTTTTTCCTTTATGTAAATAGTAGTTATTTGTTCTGTTTGACATTTATTGTGGTAAATCTTTATAGACTTAGGTTTTTTTGTATATACAGTTGTAAATAAACTAGGTTAGCTTTATTTTCTTTATTTTATCAAAGACATCCATCCCCAAACGTACCTAGCCCGCAACTTGTAACAGTATGAAAAGTGTTATGTATTAGGTCATCATGCTCGCCCTGCAAGCAAAGACATCTGATGGGCGCTGGAAGTTCCGTTATCTTTACTGACCGAGAGGTTCTGTCAGCGTAAGATAGTAATAACATACAGCTTCCTTTAGTTAGCTGATTTGTTTCGTCCCGTATCTTAAACTAGTCCAGTAGTGCACCCGTGTCTCGTGGCCACGTGATGTGTAGTGTCCAGTGACTGATTTCGGAGCAAAAATTTTATTAATGTGTGATTTTTGGTTAACACTTATTTGTACCGAAGGTAACACCCAAATACACAATATAGGATATATACTACGAGGGAGGGAGAGGAATATTGTGTTGGATTTATTCCAGTATTTTTCACATACGTACCATTAACGCAATTAAGGAAGAATTCAAATAAACCAGCTCTTCCAAGCAAACAATTTATGCTCTTAGGAAGAAAAACAACAGCAATATGGTACTTTAAGCTAACGTGCAAAGTTGACACCGAAAGTGATAGACAAAATTCCCCTTAATAAATATAAGACCATGTTATCATTTCTGCTCCTTGTGCGATAGTTATTTTTTTGTTTATAAATATTAATTATTATTAATAGTCCTTAAAACAAATTACGTAAAAATGTTTTAAAAATCGGTCAGCCCGTTTTTGCAGGGGTGTTACTGTGTCTTCTATTTTTACTCCAAGACAAAAATTACCTGGTTCCGACCAATTAGTACAGTGACGAAAATTCAGTTACGTATGTAATCAAGCTTCAGTTTAATGGTTTGGGCTTGAAAGAATAATATAATCATAGTAAAACGAATTTAAGCACTACTGGAAGACAAAATTATCTGCTCTCGTTTTGGCTTAAAAAGTAAGTGTCACAAAGGTAATGGAAATGAGGGATCGTTTACATCAAGGCCAAACGTTCGTACAGTTTCGATTCATAAAATTCCTCCCACTTCAAATGTAATTTCAGCAAATGTTAATAATGACAAAACAGCCAGATTTTTCAGTTTATGCGTGACATTTTGTTTTCTACCATCGATTTCATAATCATCGACACTACCCAAACCACATTCGTGTCTTCAGACAGACGCTACTCGTATGGACGAAATCTTACGTTTTATTGGAAATAGCTTTAATGATTTAAAGGTATGTGATAATTATTTATTTACGAATTGCCTATTACTATTAATCTACTGAATTCATATCAGTGGGGCATGTGAACAGTTTCTTATGTTAAAGTTATATAAAAATGCGATTAGATACATGTTTTGAAGCGTAATGTTAGACAAATTACATTACATAAATTCGAAAATGTAAAATAAAAAATTTTAGTATTAAAAACTGTGAAGAAGTACATCTCTCGAACTTCGTACCGCGGCTGCGATCTGTCAACAGCGCGCGCCATAAGCTCTGTACTGCAATCTAAGGTTGGGAAGCTCTAACGTAAGTCATAGTAAGACATAAGCTTCCTATTCAATTTGTTGTAGCGTTCCTGTAGATGTAAATAGAGCCTTATTTATTAAATTACCATGGTTAATAAACAGAAGAACTGAATTACAGATAGAATTGATTGTTAAAACACCAAACATTAGATGAAGACGGCGATGTCAGTTAATAAAACCCAGGACAAGAAGTGGACCGCAATGTAGAATGACGCTGACTGTTTTAATTTTTTCCCCAGATTCTAAAAAGTGCTATGAACGTTTTTCTGCTCAATACAGTTTGTACTGAATGACTATGTTACCGGTACGCAATAAGCGGGGGTAGACACCGTAATACACGGATGCTTCAAAAAATTTTCCGTAACATGTTACCGAGCAAAACCTTTACGGTATGTGCAGTAATCATGTTAGATTTGATGGTAACGAATGTCAGCGTGGAACTACATGGGTTGTCAGCTGCATGCGAGCCGCTAGCTCCTCCCACTAGGTACGCGCATGCGCCGGTGACTAGGAGCCAAGAGCCACTGCCGCGCGAAATGTGACATGTTTTCCAATCTCGCGCCCTGGCAAACACTTGAAGTCAGTGCATTTGTGCCCTTGTTGCTTGAACGTTTATACACGTGGTTACTGTAGCCCATAAACATTGTGTTCTCCATAAGAGACAATGTATTTTACTCGACGTTTGAAGAGCAATAGAGAAAGAAATGATTTATCGAATAGCAGATGTGCAGTGTTTATTTCAGCCTACGTTGAATGCAGAAAAAAAATTTGAAATAAAATTAAAACTCAACAAAATGATTGCGTTTTGAAACACCTTTCGATGAGGAGCGACATCGCCAACTGTTTGTGCATGGAAACCATTGTTGAACTAACTTAATACATTTATGCTAGTTTTTGCTAGTTACGAAATTCATATTTTGTAAGTCGTTATTATATTGGGGGTCATAAGTTATTATTATTTGGGGGGTTTCACTCAGATGGTAGCTACACTGTGGGTTTATTTAGATGTTATTTAGGGCTAAAAGACTAAGGGCCGGTCTTACCATTCTCTGAGTTAACCTACAGGTAACTACCAATAAGTTAAACTTACCTGGCACTTTATCTAAAGTCTCGTCTTACCACTTGATTTATACCTCTGTGTAACTACCCAAAGGTTAGCTAGAAATTTAGTTAGGTTGCACAGACTGTGTGGTTGTGTCGTGGCTGCTGATTGGTCTGTTGGATCTGTGAATATTTATTTTCTGGATATTACATGTACGACCGACGGCCACATAGAAATTATAAATAAAAACACCTTGGTGCTAAGTTTAATATTTGAGGTTAGGCTTACAAGTATTTACTGTCGCATTTTACGAGTGTTTTGTGATTAGTGTTAAAACTTAAATGTTATTTCGAAGTAATAGCTAAATAATTTAAATATTAACATATTAAATAGCGAAACTGTTTCGCTAGTACCTGTTTCAGTAACTGTCGAGAACATTGCAAAATACAGTTTCCTTGTTTATAATAATACTATTAATAATAATACAATAAACGACGACATCAACAAGGTGAAATTGTACAATGATCAGGTGTCAAGCTCTAATGTTCTCCTTATAACCCAACCCTTCTAACCCATCCCTTACATACACCATTATTCCCCCTCCCCTTTCTTCCCTATCACTTCTAAATATTATGAATTTATCCTGCTTACATTCCCTGTCCAGCACCTCCCCGCATAACCACATCTCCACGTCTACATCTGCTCTGTATCTTTCAAAGTTACCCAGAAAACTTGGTTTTAGGGTTAGGGTAATTTTAATAAATCCAGTTTTACTTATTTGTTTCATTTCCACATACCACATTGCATGAGCCTTATTTAAGAGTGATTTTGTTGGGATTCCCTTTATTTCATAAGACGGGAGGACTACACATTTAGTTTAAAGTCTTTCATGAGACTAATAATTCAGTGTCATTAACTGTTGATAAATATTTGCTGTCTACATAAATCACACCTGCCTTGGTTAACATTGAAATTGCAATTTATGTAGGCACAGCCTAGTCAAATTTATGGTAAAGTCCTTGTACGACTGTCATGTGTATGCACAACACACGAGTAAGCCTACTGAATTATTTATAAATTATGTATGACGATTTCAATATGAATCGCTAAACGAAAGCCATTACTCATATATAGGCCTACCTTATTACACGAGTTACAAAACTTATGTGGAATTCGGGAAGCAATTACGTAAATTACATCCAATACGGCCGTGGTTGCAACAAATTGTGTAGGCCAACAGACAATTGGCAAACACCACACTGACGTATCTCACTTGCATTATATAAATGCCGATTTTCATAAATAAAGCACTGATATGTCATTCTACCATACTGTCGTCTGAAACCCAGACATTAACGAACATTTTTTTTATTTTCAGCACACTTCAAAACACAACTTCGGCATATGCTCGTAAAACTTCGTGGCAATTTTCTTCTCACAAATATGATCCTTCACTTCTTACATAATTTTGCATGTATGAGAAGTCTACACAATTTGAAATTAT
>PNEQ01048964.1:34130-47170 GCA_003012365.1 Medauroidea extradentata
AACAAGGTTAAAAAATTAACATATGATATTTTCGTCGCCATACTTAACTGCAGTGTACGCCTTATCCAGAGCTTCAACCTCCCGATAAAATAGCCAGAAATTTATCCCTTAGTTAGGCCTACCTAGAGTTCGTAAGACGCAGTTTGTCGTCTACCTAGGAGATAAAATTTACCCAGATGTTACCCAGAGGTGGTAAGACTGGCCCTAAGAGACAGTTATGGTTAAACGGGCATTTACTATATTACAATGACAGGTACTCTGGATACAAAATATGTTACAATGTGATCTATTTATTAGGAGTGGAGCGCAATATTACTGATTATTAAAGTATTATATTAAGTTGAGAGTTGCTGCCACATAACTAGATCTGACGACCTTACCGAGGCTGGACTGATGAGGAGACGGCATCGACGGACGAGCACGCACCCACCGGGACTCGACCCCGAGCCCCGGCAGAGAACTGGATTGTTGATCTGATGAGTGCTGGTGGATGACCGACAGACGACAGACCCCGTTTAATTGGTAACCGTTCCTATACATCGGCGTGCTTGTCCTCAATATTGCGCAACTACGAGGGGAGGGGGTGAGGTGAGTTGCTGTCTTCCGTGGTTTCCTAATGCTGGCTGGCTTAGTTGCAGCCCGAACCTCTTTCGCTGTCCGGCTTGCCAGGCAACATCATAACATTACCCTCCAGTTTTCGAGGAAGATCCGTCCCTGGATGTTTAGGCCGGTCCGAGATTGATGTGAAAGTTGGACTCAAATCTGGATTTTTTTTCTGGCAGTGGGAATATGGAGAAGGTGGTTAAACTTTACCATGTGGATAGGAATTACTTAGACGGGCTAACTAGAGAAACACGGATAACTCAGGTGAAGTAACTGCCTACTTGACGTTGACAGTCTGTATACAAGCATCAGCTGTACTCTGCTGAACTAAAGTTAAACGGTGTGTCTTTGAACTTGTGCAAGGCATGCATAATTCATCCACACGACCGCGGCAGACACAACGAGTGTGGTATCGCGAATCGCGCCAGCTGTACTAAATGTTTGTTGTGTGTGGCAACTAGATTCGGAAGCTAAATGATCCTTTCAGTAAACTGTCAATTAGAAAGTATAGTCTTGTTTTACACATAAGTTACAAAAATGCAAAGTATTGCATTTAACATTATTAATTCGAAAATAATAATAACTGAAAACAATATCGCTCTCGTATTACAAATGGAGTATTATGTGCACAATAAGTTTGCTGAAAGAGAATACAATGTTATAACACCAGAAATTACGAGATTACATACTGTTATATACTACTAACTACTACTTAATAACATTTTTTTGTGTACAGTTTCAGTCGTATCTGTTATTTTTTATAAACTACTAAAATTTTGATGCCATGGCATAGGATTTGGAGATAGAATAAGAAGGGAAGTTGAAATTTAGAAGTACATCTAAAAATTATCATATTGTGAATCAAATCTGAATAATTAAATTAAATATTTGCAGCTGCATACTAACTCCTAAATTTCAACTCTGTTGGAATCAGAATACAGGAAAACTTGTGCTATTTGAATTCAACTACGTATACCGAAGAACTAATAATTACAATTAAGTTTTCTCTAAAATAGGATTTTTTCTGTAAAGTGTACATAAATATAGTTTTTTACATTAAATTCACACAAATTATGTAACGAGGTTAACATGGCTAAACGGTGTCTTGCAAAAATATTGTACATATATTTTAACTTTTGTATTATACGTTACTGCTAATGCTCATTTAACGTATAGACACACTGATTACTAATTTAACAAGGTATTATTTACTTTTCTATACATTACAAACTCTTTACCAACTGTAAGCGTATTTTATGTTTTCGTTGGCGTGGTTATATTCCGCAAACATTTTTAACTTCGTGAAATGAAACTACGATTTCAGAACCTGGATCATACTAAAATATTAATTAATCAAATATTCCAGTTTACGACAACTTCGCTCGGGAAACAGTATTTGTTCAAAGTGATACGGAGCCGAGTCATTTACACGCGAATGGAAGTATACTAAGCCCGCAGAGTTCAGTAAACCAACTCAGTGTGATTACACAAGGATACATTTCCAGACCAGTTCGTTTGTAATTAAATACTGGAACTTATCTGACGTTTCAAGGCGGAGAAGTAGAATGTTTATTTTGGTATCCATGCACTGATGCGTCTCGTTCTTCCTAAGCAAAGTTGGCCGGAGGCAGCACTTTGAAGAAGGGAACAACTTTCTTTTTCTCTTCCTCAGTCCTTTGAAACAGCTAAAGTTTCCAGTGGTACCACGCCACTGAACCAATTTTCCCGCGGTTATTCTGCGTGTTCGCGGCGGGCGCTCGCTCTCGTGAAAGCGAAAGAAAATATTTCTTTATGTGGTGATGAACACAAAAGAACGCGAGAGTAAAAAAACGATAGTTAACTCGTTTGGAATATGTAGGAGGCACGGCTCTGTGGGAAATGGCGAAGGATGTAAAAGATGAGAAAGTAAGATAAGATAAAAGTGCATGAGATTAGGGCAGCGGAAAATAGCACTTACGCCCCGTTGGGGCAGTTTCCGTCAGGATATAAAGCACGTCTTCTGCTTTAAGCCCAGGAACTTCGTTGGTCGGATAAAAAAATTGTGTCACGAAAAAGGAGGCGAAGAAAAACACTCGCTCATAAAACTCCTTGAAAACATTCTGAAGTAAACATTTGAAGCGATGGCGGCAGTTAGCTTCGTAGTTATAAACTTTTATTATATTGAAAAGAGCCATTCGAGTATACGGTTTTCATTTTCTTTCCAACAAAGTCGTTAACAAAGCAGAGAATCACCAGGATCTTTACTTTCAGGAAAATTAGTACGTCATCAGAGTTTGCAAATAGTCTCAACAGATGTTTTTTTATTGGCGGCAGTTAATTTTACGAATGGACTTTCTTCGGAACAGAGTGATGACAAACACTGGCATTAAGTTGGAAGTGTAATAATTCAGGATTTTACCAATGATTATTTTATAAAAGCATCTTCGATTGAACGTGTCTGGTTTCGAGCTTATTACTTGTATCTGTCATAAGTATTATTTCCATAGAGATCCATATCACAAACATAATATTCACAGATGTAATATTATTCACAACACAAACGCAGAACATGACTTAAGTAATTAATTTAACGCTTGTTGAGATTCTCAAAAAATGATGCGTATACATCAAATGGTGAACTTATCTTAACTTTCGACAACTATTGCAAATATTTGACTGAGTAAATCTGACAATTTTATTTCTTCAAGTTCTATTCAGATTGATTGGTTTAAAATATGTTATACACTTGAAAATATACAATGGTTCTTTGTTATATCCAGATATGTGATTAGTTACTTAAAAAGGGCCCATGTGTAACACTAACAATTATTTAATGTGCTTGTAATTAAGTCAAACAAGCTTCTTCATTTGGAATCGTGGTGAATTCGCTGTGTTAAACAACTTACACAACAAAAATCTTTTTAAGTATTGTTTACTATTTACATAATTTCTTTAATTTTTAAGCTACCTAAAGTACAATTAAGAACGAAAATAAAACCATTTGAAAATATATTTGAATGATGTTTCAGAGGTTGATTGTCTAAACTCGTAGGCAAACTACTTGCTTGACATCTGAAAACAAAAAGTACTGAAAGATTTTTAGAGTAAAATATTTACCCCGCGGGGCCATATAAGATAATCCCTGAGAATAGGAGGTACGGATGTAAAAATTTAGGTACGTAACCCTAATAGGTTCATTCATACGAATTTTTAAAACAAACTTAACACTAGCAGTTTGTTGGAAGATAATGATGTAACAGTTAAACAATAAATCAAAGTTATTTTGTAAAAATAGTAAAAAAAATTAAAAATCGTAATTTTTGTTACGTCAGAGTTAAGTTGACAACGAATTACTACATTAATATCAGACAAATTAGTGAATACAATAAACTTCAGCACATGAACAAAAAGAATCTATAACTACATTTAATTCGAAAATATTCTAATGCTATTGCCAACAGAGCTAAACAATCATCAAATAAAACTTAGAACTGGCATTATCATAAAACATAACCTAACTGGAGAAACACTGAACATTTCCAGTTCCCTAGACGAAGCGAAGGTCATGCTCTTTAGTTTCTACGGTTTGACTATAATTATTTGTTTCGTCTTAAACGAGAGCAGATATCAAAAATCTGTCTGACAGTTTTGTTTAAAATGGTTTTTGTCGTAGCTAATTTTTCAAAGCAAGAAATTGTACTGTTTCGACTAAAAACTCAATTAATTATATTTCGTTAATTACGTAATTAGCTTATACCCTTAAAAAAATTTGCCAACACGGAGAAGACTTCAAACTAAACTGCCAGACATGTTTTTGATACCTGCTCTAGTTTAGGCATAGATAATTTGTATCGCTAATACAGCAGAAACTAGAGAGAACGGCCTACTAGGACTCGCCTGCTCTCTGTACTGAAAGTCTCCTATATCAGACTTGAGACCTCCTACTTGTGCACCCTTCAATCCTTCAAAATACAACGTCTTCTGTCTACGACCTTCCACCCTTCTACCCGCAGCCACTTATGTAGGCCGGTTAGGGTAAACTTTCAATACGGTTTGAACCTGGAGTGGACTGAGGAATTCAGATTGAGGTTTTACTATGGACACTTGATTGAGGACTAAAGTAGGAGTAAAGCGAGATAATCCACTCCACTTGTTGAGGTGGACTGGAATGAAGAATCCGGATAGAGATTATACTGTATACGAAGACTGGACTGAAGATAAAACGCGCAGAACCAAGCTGTCACCATGTTGCAATTTTATGTGTTGTGGTTATGTTTAATAAAGAACAGAGAATAAATTATAATTAAATAGGAAATGCTAAAAACAATTATTTATTTGTAAAGTGACATCGGGTTGCAGTCAACGTTTCTGTTTACGAAGCATTAAATTCCCGAGTGGAAAACAAATTGACATATTTTCGCCTAGCTTGTATTAATAGTTATTGGAGTTTTACCTGGTATTTGTGTGCGATGGCATGGATTCCGATGATGTAAGTTGTGAACTGAAGTTGAAAAATTACGTGAACTTGAATAACAACGTACTTTATAGCGACCGCAGACGTGCTTCAGTGTTCCCAGTTCAAGGCATATAGACAGTGTGTTGTTTGATTTGCGCTGTGACGTCGGCAGAGAGGGGAATGGAGATGCAGCAGAGGAAGGGAACTTAGCAGTGTTGCTGGATAATGTTAGAGAAGCTTCTGGTCGTTTAAGCTCCAATCACCGATGCGCGATGTGGTTTTTCAACAGACTTTCCTTTAAATCTGGATCCCACCACCTTCTTGAGAAAGTAAGGAAGTGAGAGGACGGCTATATATGGCGGGATATTTGCTGGGTTCGGTAGAAAGGCTTGGGGGATGATGCTGCTAGTTTAAGTTAAGTATTGTTAGCCCACAAATGGCTAGAATTTCCAGGCGTTGTATGTTGCGTAAAGATATTACTAATTTCAAATTAAGATTTGTTAAACTATAGTTCCTCCTTAAGCTTCCTAGTTATGTCATTTGATTGGCGGTAGGAAGTTTAAGTTTCTTATTGTAGGTTTTTCTGCACCTGTATCCATTTTGATTATGTTTGCTAGGAAATTAACTAAAAAATTTAATTTATCATGAAGGTTGTGGTTTTCCCAAAGTTCGTAAATTGTAGGTTGGCCAATGTTTGTGAGTTCCTAAAATTGAAACAGATTGAAAATTATTTTATGATTTTTCATGAAAATAATATTTTATAGGCCGTTCACAATAAAGTGAACACTGTATAAAGTTTTCTTTGGGCCGTTTTGCATTTATCTTTACTATTTTTAATATGAAAACTTCCATGTAACTGAAAACCAGTGTAAAAGTTTCAACAGTCTTAAAAGTTAACATATATTGGCCCAATAAAACATATTTTTATTTAATTACATTTTCTACTGAGTGTTCAGTTTATTGTGAACAGCCTATACTTGAGATATTCATTGAGGTTTGCTAGATACTGTTATTACCAGCTGTACTGAGTATTTATTGTATATCGAGTCATACTTAGACAGTCGTATTGACCTGAGTTATCAAATATTGTGATATGTGTGTAATTATCGGGTTGTGATAGATGCTATAGTTATCAATTGTATTTAATATTTATTGCATATCTAGTCATGCTTCGGCAGTCCTGCGTACCTGAGTAAATTTTTGAAATGTTGTTTGTATAATATTCGTAGATTAGACATAAATAACAGACATATAAGTAAAAAAGAAAGAACCATGGGAGAGGTTATTATGTCCAGTGTTTCTGTTGTTGCTTTTCTGTGACCATGATCTGGCCACAGGAAGGTCTTGTTAGTCTCAAGTGAAACGACTTTTATGAAGCAGAACGGAACAAGACAAGTGGAACGTCTCGTGAGGAAAAGCCTTGTTCGAAGGAACATTTATTTTTCGTTCGTCATCTGTTTTCTGCTTCGTATTGTTACCGATAGATCGAATTATTACGTTTTCACTCCGAATTAACTCCACTCCAGGTTCAATGTGGATTAGAATTTTACCCTAAACGTAGTAATAGTAGCTTATTGAACAGAGCGCGAGAATCAACCGTCATATCCACGGTGTATACATGTCCCGGGAAAATCATTTGTATTTAAAATCTGTTGTCCTTAAATCTACAATACAAACAACTCCTTAGGATGTCTGGGGTTGAAACATTAGTTTCCAGAATGGTTATAAGTTTTTGTATTTACTGCAGCAAATACAAAACTGTATGACCATTCTGGAAGGAACTTTATTCAGCGAAATGTACTACCCACAGACGTACCTGAGGTTTCGAGAACTGCCATTACTGACGTCCCTAGGACGTGCCCCAACACGTAACTCAAACATAAACAGTACTAGCCACTGATGGTGTCGTTCTTCGGACGTTCCTAGGATCGCCCACAAATCTCTAGAACATTCGTCTCTAAGGCCGTGGTCACACTACACACAGAACTACTTCCGCTAAACATGTTCAGTTTTATGGAGCGTTTACAAGAGCTACGAACTGTAGTTCAGATCGCAGTCTCTTCTCGTTATACGTTTAACTAGTTTCATGTGTAGTTTCGAACAATATATCTAGAGTCACGTCAATTTCGCGGATTCGTCTGGTAACAGCCTAGACTTGTCAGTCTTATACACCCACTGGCCACAATCGATTATATATTGGTTTATAACCGTACAAGCAAGTAGCAAGCGATAGCACTTCGCATTATTTCCTTGTTTACTATTGGCTTGCAGTAGTCAAACGCGTTTCGTAACAGCCGCCAGCAAGTCACAGACATGACAATGAAGTATACATAATTGACGTTCAACCTGACCTGGAATGTATCCGCGAAATTTATGCACCTCTAAATATATTTTTTCTGCTGCTCTCCTGTTAGCTGCTTCGGGTGACGTACTGTGTAACAAATGTGACAGATTTTTGGTGCAGTAATTTGCATTTGTTAGGTTAAATAAACGCTTAGCTTTAAACTTTACAAGTTCATTTTACACGCACAGAATCATTTTATCTCGTAGAAATATGATAGTTAAAAAGTAACGAATGTTGATTATAAATGTTATAATAATTAAATGTGGTACATGTTAGGTTCCAAGTTTGCTGATGTTATAAAGTTCATTGAGTTTATTCTGTTTAGTTGTGTAACCTCGAAAACATGTATAGCTTTAAACACGAGCAAGCATTGCTGTGGAATGTATTTATGTAAACATGTTTTAAGACCTCTAGTGTGGGCGTGGTCTTAGACGTCTCTCGTCCCTGCCGTAACTCGCAAATGTCAATGTGCCTCGTGGACGTACCAGGAAATCTGCACGGCATTCCTCCCGGCAAGACGGCTCGTCACAGACTGCAGCTCACTAACTCAACCACCGAGTAGGGCCACGATTTTGTCGCGAAAAGATTTTTCCCCCACTTTGTGTCAGTGTCTCCTGTGCACATCGGCAGCTTTGATTCATGGTTACTGGCAGCGTGTCTTTGTTCAGACACGTTTCTCATTTGACTGCACCAATCAGAATAATATTATTGTGACTCCTTACGTCTGTAATTTGCCAAGGCAAGTGAGAGTAAAATTATCCAATTACGGGCGATGTAGCAGACCTGTAGACGTGCACATGACGTATCGAAACCAAATGTTGCAAAAATATTTTCACCATAAAATCATGGCTCTAGCACAGAGTAATAACAACGTCACTTACCGACAAGCAGCGAAATTCGCGGTGTTTCCTACACATCAGATGTGCGCCAGTTTTACAACAAGGATTGCGGGGGGGGGGGGGCACGGTGCCTGAATGGTCAAACTTCTCGCCTACCACCAAAGCGATCAGGGTTCGATTCTCGGCGGATTTTCGCATGTGGGAATCGTTCTGGACGATGACGTTGGTCGGCGGATTTTCTCGGATATACGCCCCCCCCCCCCCGGGCAATATATTCCGGCGCTGCTCCATACTCACCTCATGCCACCCGTCACTAGCGCTACAGACCTCGATGTTGAGCGCTGACCAAAACCTCTCACTCACACAAGGAATCCGCCGTGCGCCATCAAAACTGCGAAGAATCACAACAACGGTGAAGGTCCTGTAGTACTTTACACGATTCGTAACAGTCAGTCAATCAAGGCCCACTTCAGTTAAATTCTATAGCAAATCTGGTTACACACATAAATCAAAGAAAGGCGTAACTAGTCTGTGAAAATGTTAAGCCAAACATTTACAACCACGATCGTATTTAACATATTCATTGCCACTATAATATAGTACAGTCTCGCATTTTTAGCTATTTAGATCTATGAATTAAAAATTAGATATTAGTGTTTTGCGAGTTATTGTGATTTACTCTTTCTTACATCTCAAATAGTTCGGGTGTCGTTCGATTGATTTTAAACCAGTTTTTGTACCTTGTCAAAACAATAATTAGTTATTTTTAATAGAGTAAATAATTTATAAGTGATGCTAATAGTCCAAAATAAATATTCGCATAACTGTATTTTTATCAAATGCAGTTACTATTAAACTATTTACGTAAGTCTTAGTGATATGTAAGCGTTTATAAAAATTATTATTGAAACATAAAATATGTTTTAAAAAAATAATAATTTTTTGTTAATCGTTGTAGAAATCAAATGTCACATTTCTCTGCTTCCTGTTGCGTTAAGTAAATATCTAAGAAAATTTTCTAGTCTGACTTATCAGTACTAAGATATTACGAACGACGTAATTTGCCTCAAAATATCTTCCAAATAACTTTGATTTTAAGCTATTTCAAGTTATAAAAATTTCCAAATTTTAAATAACAATTTTTAACATTTTAAGATGCGTGATTGGATACTGATATTGAGCAACTCGGACGTATGATTGAACGCAATACTTATTTTATATAAATGTACAGGATGTTCCTGAACTACAGGTAAAAACACTGTGACGTGATTCTCTATCCGAAATGGGATAGAAAAAATTGCACAAACAATGTTGTACAGTAACGCATAGGTGAGATATATACTCTAAAAATATACATTAAAAATAATTTGAATCGAAAATTATAAAACCTGCTGGAGATTTAAAAAAATCTTTAAACGATGTTACTTTACGTAAATCTTAAGCTGTGCAACCAGCCTTTCAAAGCGGGTTTCGTACCTGGCCGCCAACCACGTGCAACTTCACAGTTTCTTAAACACAAAACAGTTCGCATTGAATGTTCTATGAAAGTAACGTCGTATTGTGCATTTATTATGAACATTACTTATTTAAAAATAATAATAATACTCAAGGGCTACACACACCTTGCCAGGATAAAAATATACCACCCCATTTTTTCATCAACGTAGGGAATGTTAGTACTCCACAATGGTGCAAAAGCTTAAGGTCTGAATAAAGTTACATCAACATTCACAGGAGTTTACTTTAATCTGCAGTAGGTCTTATAATGTAAAAAAAGAACAATTTTAAATGCCGATTATTTATGTTGGATATCCCTAATGAGTCACTGTACGAGACTTGACGTACAATTTTTCTATCCCACTTTGGATAGAGACCCACCACGCAGCGTTTGAATCTGTAGTTCAGGAACAGCCTGTATATAATAGGTTCTTAACTGTGCCCCGAAGTTCAGAAACAGGGATTTTACCGCGCATAATTGTATGAAAGCACTCAAAATCACTCCTCTGGAAATCTCTTACTTTTCTCTGCTCAATTCATTGGAAACAGTTTGGTTATTTCACGAATTTCAAGAGTCATGTAAGTGACCTTCTTATTAGTAGTGTCGCTACGAGTGTAAGCAATATATTTTTATGATTGTATGGATATATACTGTTTCACGTTATTAAAACCCATAAGCTATAATAGTCGCAGTTAACGTATATCTGCAAGTAAATTTATTCAGATAATCCCTATAAAACCATGACAACGAAGAAGTGGAAGGTGTGTGCAGGTCGTTATCTACATCTAGATAAGGTCGTCTATTGCTCGCCAACTTATCTACACGCGCACTCCGGTCGCCTAAACGGCACAGGTGGGGGCTTGATGGAACTCGACGAATATAACGGACGCTCGTGGTCGGAATTAATCTGCTCGATGTCGTCGAGGAAATCATATTCACTTCCTTCCAGCCTTCTATTCCATTCCGCACGTGAGAACGCACGACTATGAATGTGTAGAAATGCAGGAGCGAAAGACTTCATTCTTCGCACGAGACCACTTTGAAAGTACGAAGAGCGAAAATGAATTCGCTGGAATCCAAACAAATGTGCTCCGAAGGAAGGAAAAACTGACTATATATCCTATTAACTTTATTAAATTCGATATTTCGCTAACGTCACTAGGTTTGCTCCCACACCCCTCATTTATACGGTTTTATTCGTCTTCCGTTTCGTTCGGAAAATCTCTTCATTATATATCTGGTTCCTCTGCTTGTTTCGTTAAGCTCACGTCTCGCCATTGCAAATAAATCAACCAGTTACTCAGAAATATTAAGTGCTTGGTGTACCAAACGAAAGGAACAATACAATTTGTGCATACGTGTGAATTTAATTTTTATGTAAGGTATAAAATAACTATAGTATGCTAATTAAATGTATAAGACAGTTGGCTGTTTTACAACAAAAACTATAAAATAAATAAATTCCAAAAATATATACAGTCACACTTTTTCCCTGTTTAAGAGTGAGCGATTGTCACCATCTAGAATTTTTGTATTTTGCATCATAACTTTTCTTCTGGGTAAAATTTTTGAACTTTAACCTAACAAAGGAACAGAATACATGTTGATCATTTATTAGACATTATAAATCTTTATTTTCCGTTACTGTTGCTACAGTTCGAATTGCAGTTAAGAAAGTATTAAGGAAAAAGTCTATATAAACACGGGTCTAGAAATCTTAAGTTTTTGAGTTATTAATTAAAGTTTAGTTCAATGTGTTGGAAGTTAGTTAAATTAACGTTGATAGACATCGTGTCATGGATACATGTATGCTGACGCCCTCATTTGAGTCCTCTATGGCTCTAGGCGTGATACGACGTATGCATGTGTGTGGGGAAGCAATAGGATGTCATTTCGAATATTTTTACCGTTAGTTTCTGAGTTTACGACAGTTTCACCTATGCATAAATCAGAAACACACAGTAAATGTTCGAAATGACATCCTCTTACTTCCTCTTACACATATACACGTCGGAACATGCACTTACCCACCCTGTTGAATTCTCCCATATCCATCATAGAGGATACCACGGAGGGCATCAGCTTAAGCACGATTTACAACGATCCGTCGGGTCCGTCCGTCCGTCATCCGTCCGTCGATCACGTGACTTCCAGACAATCAGGAATCTAGAATAATTCTGTCCGTCCGCCGAAAGATTGCCAAGCTGTAACGTGCCATATGGTTACCCCTGTAATTAATTAAGTTAATAGTCACCAAGTGTTAATCATTTGTCATAAAATCAGACGTAATAATAAATATGTCATGGGTCCATTCTTTCTTCTCGACATCATGCCAGGACGACGATGAAATAATTTTCATCAAGCATTTATCTGTGTACAAAATTTTACAGAGAAAACCAGAAATGTATGTACTTTGTCTTCGTAGAAACAAGCTAGCAGGTGCAAATGGCTAACGTCTAGACCTTCTCGACCTCACCCACGTTCAAGACACCCCTAGGCTTCCGGACGAGAGGGGAAGAGAGCCAGCATGTAATACTTAAGATGAAAATGTTAAACAGTTAAATAATTATTATATAAACAATTTCAACTGTTAAGAAACACATTTAGGGCAATTGTCTGCGAGTAACGTAATGAAATAAAAAAATTGTGCAATAAGTACCAATGGTAGGCAGTTACCGTCTTCGACGGGTGGCACCATCTTTCAGAAGCTGGCTCCTGGTTGGCCCAACTGAACCAAAGCTTGCAGGGCAAATGGCAAGGATGTTGGCGCCAAATAGGTGTAAAGGTAGAGTTTGTATACAGTTTAGGACAGGCGTTCGCAAGGTGTCGAAAACGGCGGGTCGGAGTGCCACCGTCGAGAGTCGATTCAGGCGTCGAGACGCCTTTTAGTATAGACATGGTCAAGCCGCGAGGTACTGTAGGTCGGGATGATACCGCTGGTTACCTCTAGTATAAGTGTCGGGACAACTTTTAGTATAGACATGGTCGAGCCGCGAGGCATTGTATGTCGGGATGATACCGCTGGTTATCTCTAGTTTAAGTGACGGGACGCCTTTTAGTATAGACATGGTCGAGCCGCGAGGTACTGTAGGTCGGGATGATACCGATGTTTACCTCTAGTTTAAGTGACGGGACGCCTTTTAGTATAGACATGGTCGAGCCGCGAGGCATTGTATGTCGAGATGATAACCGCTTGTTATATCTAGTTTAAGTGACGGGACGCCTTTTAGTATAGACATGGTCGAGCAGCGAGGTACTGTAGGTCGGGATGATACCGCTGGTTATCTCTAGTTTAAGTGACGGGACGCCTTTTAGTATAGA
>PNEQ01048965.1:0-47089 GCA_003012365.1 Medauroidea extradentata
TCTATAAGAAATTTAACTTTCTCTCCTGCCACAATGTTGGTACTCGTTCGAAGGATAACCTAGCTTTGTTGATACCTAGGCATCGCACAAGCGCCTATTCCAAGACATTTATGGTAGCCACGGCACGCTCTTGGAATGCACTTGGAGACTCAGTGAGGCAGAAATATGCCCAGTCTTCCAATTTCAAAAATGCTGTGCTGAACTCTCTTAGACAAGATTATTATATAGCATGAACAGTGGATTAAGACATATACCTATGTATGAATGTGCGAGTGAATGTGATAGTCAATGTTTTTATTTTTTGTTTTCTTTATTGTATTGTGATTTAAAATTTTTCTTCTTTCTTCTTAAAAAATTTGATTTTAAATGCTGCAATGTTATTAATTAATTCAGCTACGTAAATTTAATATTTATTTTTATTCTCCTGTTACGTTTTAAAATGCTTTCTTATTATGTATACTGTGGTTAAGTGTAAGACAAGGCGACTTCGCCTTAACTTCGCCACATAAAAATTAAGACGAATAAATAAATAAATAAATAAATAATTTGACATTTTTGTGGTACAAAAATTTTTTATACATAGATTCCTTGCACTTAAGTTTTGAAAAGGAAAGAGGTATGACTTGTTTACAGTGCATTGTCACGAACTCTGCATTTTGCCAAAAATATATCTGGTTGTAAAAAAATTAACAAAAAATCTGAAATTTTTAAAAATTTTTTTAGAGGACTACACTAGACCCCCGATTTTACGAACCCTGGATTTAACGAAGGTAGCGATTCTACGAATACAATCTCAGGAACCCTAAAAAAATAACAAAATTATATGACAAAAAAAATTGTAAGGAATTACGTTGACAATGAATAAAACATGCTGTATCTAATTCACGGCTTTAAAATATGAATTGTAGAGTTGCAGTTATTACTTGGTAAGTCACGATATTAAAAATAAAACAAAAATAGCGAAAATCCGTTAAAAAATGTGGCAGTGACAGTTTTAAAACCGCGCGGCAGCGGCGCCTGTGCCAAGCCAGCCGGCCTGTCTCCAACTACGACGTATTAGGATCTATATTGAGGTTGTGCTATAGACGCAAAGTTCCAGCGCATGCGCATATGCTCATTTAACTATAGTACAGCCTCCTTCTAGGGTGTTTCACGACGTCTTATATCTCTCTCGTCTCGCGCCGAATGAGTTTACTTTTTTACACGAACCCTATAAATAATAGCGTGAAGTTTTACTTTATTGCGTTAACACCATACGTACTTAAAACAATTAACTTGGCGCATAATTTGCTTAAACAATGCGTTACTGCATGTCGTAAAACGTGGGTTTCACAAATGAGCACGATAATAGCGCTACCTATTTTCCAAGTGTAGAAACATTTGTCTCCGGGTATGTCGAACTTGGAAAATAAATAGACGTTCGTGTATTACATAATCCCGGAACTCCTATTTAGTTTTACCGCATATACTGACTCTGAAAGTGATTATTTTCAATCACTTATACATGTAATTCTCGGCGATTTTAGGTAAGAACGTCACAAAATGGCGTTTTTGGAACAACGTCGGTATATGCTACGGTGCCGCTATCTATCCGCCATCTTGTGAACGTTCGTACAGTTGCACTATCTGTCCGCTGTGCACGCTACTAGTATCTACGTTCTCGTACAATTCATCAACGTTGAGGGAATGTTTTTACGTTAAGTTTTATAAAACTGCGCAATGAATTAATACATCCGCTTATTCCTTCTTTCTTTAGTGAATAATTTACAAGGGCATTTTACTAGTAAGGAGTGCCTACTTTTTTTTCCATTAAATGCTACGCAAATCGGGCTATTCGCTCGTGAGAAGGCACTCGACAGCTCGGTTTTCTCTTTTTTTTTAGGACAAAGGTCGATCGTGTCTATTGTTTAGCGGTGTTCTTTTGATCTTAAGACGTCTGCCTATTGATATAAATTTATATTTCAACTATCACTGGCGTTATTTTTCCGTTAAATGCTACGGAAGTTGGTCTATTCGCTCGAGAGAAGATACTCGGAAATCTCGATTTTCTAATTTTTTTAGGAAAAAGATTCGTCATATCTATTGTTTAGCGGTGTTCTTTTGATCATATGACGTCTGACTATTGATATAAATTTATATTCAAACTATCACTTGCTTTATTTTTCCGTTAAATGCTACGGGAGTCGGGCTATTCGCTCGAGAGAAGACACTCGGAATCTCGATTTTCTCATTTTTTGGGGACAAGGGTCGGTCATATCTACCGCTCAACAGTGTGACGTCTGGCTAGTGATATCAATTTATGTTTACATTATTACGTTAATTAATTTCCCGCAAAACGCTACGGAAGTCGAGGCCTAGAGACACTTTGCAGAAAAAATGCAATTTTAAAATTTTCTGTTTATGGTAAAAAGGGGGAGGGGGGCAAAAATAAGCCGCTATCAAATTTATGAAGGTAGCGATTTTACGAATGCGATGAGAGGAACCGTTAGTATTCGTAAAATCGGGGGTCTAGTGTATTTTTATTTCCTTCAAATATGTATTAATTGTTTAATGTGTTTATAAACCATTAATATATTTTGCAAACATTGTTAGAAAAACTAAATGCAGAAGTGGTTAATTTGTATCTTTCAAACAGTTAGTAGTTTTGTGCTGTTGTCCTGCTTTTGATGGTATAAAATATTCTCTATTTTCAGTTCTTACTTATCGTAAAACAAACATTTTGCATCTTTTGGTTTTTTGGTATACCTAACCATGCCTTGAGCATTCTTTTTGTGGGTTATTTTAGTTACTGTGTAATTAGTTATGCACATCCAACATAACTTCTTTTAAGGCATTGTACGATGGCTGATTTAAAATCAATGCATCAGTTATAGGTACTATGATACGGCAGATGCGTGCACTCAGAGTGCATGTTTTTGAAGACAAGAGGTCCTTGTTCAAGGCGGCAGAGAAATGAGACATGTCTGCTGTGACATAGGGAGTTTTGAGGTTGCTAATTCCCTGTTAGTGGCACTACAAAGATGTGTTGCGGCAGTTTTGCCCTACACTGTTGTGAGGTTATGTTGACAGTGTTGACGACAGTTCCCTATGCATGCTCACAGGAAGATGTGAGGAGTTGCCTATCTAGTGTTGTTGAGGTTAGATTAATGTTGACTTCCCTTGATATAGCAGCGGTTACATGAATTGAGCGCTGCTTGCTGTCTTAATGGGATAGTTCACTAAATGAAGTGATTAATTTCAGACGAGTTCTCATTTCGTGATAAACAATGATTGATCACATCATGGCAGTCGCTCTACAATTTGCATAGACTTTATCCGGTACTGGTAAAAGACAAACAAGAGAGACTACAGTCCATACCGTATAAGAATTCCATTATTTGACAGATCATAAAAAAGTAGGACAGTGTATACAAAAACATTATGTAGCCTTCCACCACCATGTGCTTTCCAGTAGACAACCAAAACATTTCAACAGTTAATGTATGTTATATTTACAATAACATCCAAAGTGTGTTGTGATTTTCTTTAGATAATTTTTTTTAGATCTCAGACATATAATTTATTTTCAATACTAGCTGCACATTAATCTTACTAGGGTTAGGTGGGCAGTGTTAATGGAATTATTTCATATTACAGTAATGGATAGTCTACTCTACAGATGTAAAGTTAATATAATCATTCAAAATTTAACATTATTTATTGTATATTTTCCACGATATGCTCAAAGTTGTAACATTTAATGGTGTTGCCAAAAATAAACAAACATGTAACTTAAATACTATTTGTTACTTCTGTTTTTTTATTTCTAATTGATACCAAAAAAGTTTAAATAATAGTAACCTATTTGATTACAACAAACTGAAGTTGCTAGAGCAAATGGCAGTGCAAGCAAACATCTTTTAACTAAAATAATAAATAAAATAATTCATGCAAGCATTGTTACAATTATTTTTTGTGTTGCCTTCAATTTGGTTCTGAGCTATCAGATCATAAAGCAGTACAGGCCTAGTTTAAGTTTTTGTGGTAGGGCCTACCTTCGAAATATCAGTGTTATAGGATAGCCGTGTGACTCATAATACTTAAAAAAGCCTTGTTAACATATTTATTGTAGATTACATAGCAAAAATTTGTGCTCTCACAACATAAATGGAAATAATATATCAATAAAAAGTGTAAGTAATAAACAAACATGGGTAAGTCTAATTGCCCTAATCAGCTTTAAATCATTTTGTTGATTAACACATATGATTAAACAAGTACACTTTAATGACCAGGCAATGCACAGGCGTAGGTCTTGTGGCCTTTTTTTTTGGTAATACGTAGGCCTACATTTTTGCATCTGACAGGCACAAAATCTCACGTGGACTTGATATTAACCACTTACTTGCTTAAAAAAACATTCAACACTGACTTTTTCGTACAAAAAGAATGTCTTGAGTTGACGCCTTGAAAAAGCATGTTTACATATAGGACTACAACATGAACCATAAGTGTTTACCCACAAATTCTGTTAAAATAAAAGTTAGGTAACAATTTTTTTTACTTTTTGTAGCACTTTTCTCTGGAAAGATCATCTGCTTCTTACTTAGCGACTGTTTTTGTAGACGTGCCAGCTGAAGTTCCCATCTTCCGAAACACGTCTTAATATCCTGTTGTTGTTGGTGATTACAGGCCAGATATTTTAATCCCTGCATTGCAATATATTACAATTATATATGTATGTATGCACAAGATATTAAAATAACACCTTGCAAGAATCACAAACGCACACGAACACACGAGAAGCTCACACTTGCAAATTTCCGCCTTTGTTTTGGTTACAGGTAGACTGTACGTTTCCTCCAGAATGCTTACTTCTTCTACACGTGTGATACACACTACGTTCAATGTTGGCGATGGAAGTTAACCGCTTTGTTATTCAGGGGTGTCGCTACTGCTTCATCAGGTCATACAATTACATTCTGTTGTTTTAAATGGTATGTTAGTCTGCCACGTGTTAAAAATATTGGTAGCATCGGCTGTCAAAACACGAAATTCTTACATGGTACAAACTGTATGAGTTCAACAAAATAAAACAAAGGGTAAATAAATCTTTTATATCACTAACTACTCCTTTTGAGAACCTTCTCAGTTTGTCCACCACAGTTTTCCTACACCGCTATCAGTAACAAAAAAACATTTCACCTCCTGACTATTACTATTCGTGGGGACGCTACTTCCCGCGATGCCTCACTCCCGAAACTCACTTCTACACATTGCACTTTCTGCTTCCGACTTATTTAATGATCTCTGCCTGATTAGGGCATACATGCTAGGTCACTATGGTCAGCAGATTCATACACAGGTATCCAAACTACCCGAAAAGTGTAGCTAAATTTTGCATGATTGTACAAAATGGTTACACATAAATGCGTCAATAGAGACCAAAAGAAACGGGCAACAAACAATTTTAATTTGGGGTCAAAATGTGCATGGTGATTTCCACAAAATCTGACTATACAACCTGTATTGGTGCTATTGGACAATGCTTCAAACTACAAGCTACTCACAACCATAAGAATACTCACAAACAAACACAAAATGCCCCTAAACTTATATTTATATGAAATGTATAAAATTTTACTGTGGTTAAAATGAAACCAATCATAATGGGAAATTAATAAAAAATGACTAAGTTAAAATTCCCAGCTGCAAATTAAATTTAAATTTAAAATTTAAATTTGACTCCACAATTCATATCCTCGGTTATTATGTTGGATCTTGTGGTATGTCTCCTGACTGATAAAAACCTTTCAAGTAGCATTAATCAATTAATATATCAAAGGAATAGCTTTTTAATTTTTAATTTAAAAAAGTCAGTGCAATTATTTTATTTTACTTAATTGAAGAAAACAAGGAAAGAGAATTAAAGTTCTGTAATGCATCTCCTAACTGAAGATTAATGAAGAGGACCATAAATCCTGGTCACAGCACCAAAAAAATGTAACGGGTCGGGTGAAAATTAATGAAGATATTGTTGTCAACCTTCGAACATCCTGGTCACGGCACCAGAAATGTGACGCGGCGAGGAAACTAAGTTGTATTAGTATTGAATTGATTTAGTAGATGTTCATGGCACGTGAACAAGTGGTAGTATTTCAAATAAAAGCCGCCGAAAATTTTAATGTGGTTTGTTTATTCTCCCGATGTTCAAATTCAACAAAAGCTAGATTACACCAAAGTTACAGATCGGCACATAAATTTGGAACAAAAGTAATTTACGGCCTAACTTGCGGCTACACTCTCCAGGGAGAACACACGCCCCGCCATTGTTACCCAACTTAAAACAAGGGTAAAACATGATTAAAAATAAGTTTCAAAATTGAGTCCAAAAGGTTTCAACATCACTCCACTCCCGGTCCTTCACTGCCGCTTCGTCCTCCATCCCGAAACGCCCTTTTCGGTACTTCCCACACAAAGGCAAAATCCGCCCCTCGACAAACGTGACCTACACGCCGCGAGTCTGAGTAATAAGAAATCCACTGACGCCAACTACCGTTGGTTCTCCCTGCTAGTGCGCCTAGCGGCCACCCACTGAACCAACACTTACAACTAACTAAAATAAACTAAACTAAATAATACACTAGATAACAAAGTACAAATAATCGCAATGCTAATAACGTATTGTCCAATCACATATTCGTTTCTTTAAATAAACGTCCAGATTAATAAACTTAGCATAAAAATATTTAAAAGAAAGTAGTTCATTGGCTGCCGCCATCTTGTGTGCGGGAATAGCACTGTCTCTCTCACTCATTCCCGCGCAGTGGCCGAGTTGTAACGGAAAACTACTAGGTCTAAAAATAAACTGGAAGTACACCTGGCCGTTGTTTAAGCTACCCAACAATACACCCAGATGTGAATTTCCAACAATTACTATAACAGTTAAGCTGCAAAAGATAATATTAAATTTAAATTAAAACACAAAGTTGCCTCAGCTTAAACAAACCAAATTAATTACATACACAATTTAACAATTTCAAAACTGATACAGATAAAGGCCAAACAACTGTCAACAATACCTCAAAGTAATTCAATATATAATAGCAAAATTCAGTAATCAAACATAAGAAATTCTAAAAATAAACAGGAAACAATAAAGGCCTAAGTGGTGGGTGGACCGCCTCACAACAAGAAAAGAGAATTAAAGTTCTTATTATAGCTTGCCAAAGGCCATATTTTCTATGGATACCAATTCCACCCAATATGAATACTGTCCACCAATATTCCGATACCATTGGGCAGCAGGAGAGTATGAGAATATTGCTCGATGGTATGTAAATTTCACATGAAGTTAAAAGTTATGAATGTAGTAAATACATAGTATTTTTGCCACATTTACTTATCAAAGGACAATATTAATGTATTGGAAGAAATATGGCGATAAAAAAGTATTTATCTTTATATTGCATGTTATGTTAACATAAACTTGCCCCTTAAATAAAATATTTCTGGAGATTTTCTACTTGACAGATTTTTTGTACGTAAAAATTTTAAATACAAGGCTAACCTAATGAAATATGTAAAAAGTTCCCATTGGTTAACTCACTTTATAGTGTTAAAATTCAGAACAGAACAATGAACCACAGTACTACAAACAAAATTATTTGGGACAAAATCCCTAGTACTTAAAACGGTCTGCAAAAAACTGGAAGTTCCTTTTCAGGAACAGCAACATTCTGACTTTTTCATCTGTATTTATAATCACATTTTTGAATCCATGGTCCCAAAACATGTAAAAGAAAGACTTGGCATTTGTTTATGAAAAGGCACTGAAAAATTAACTTCACTGACCTGCACAATTGTGTACAGCTAGAAATACAGTAGAAAACAAAGGATTTTGGTGCAGCGCACAAAATAAATAGATGATGATGCTATTGCACGCCAGGACATAAAAGCATAGCAAAATATTGCCAAAAAGTCTTTTAAATTCAGTGAAAGATGGTTGTGTATATTTACCTACATTGCACGTTTGTAATGAAGACTTTGTTTACATGCTCCTTGGTAGTGAATGTTTTTTTGTATATGGGTGTTAAATTGAATATTATTTACTAAGTACAGTTGACTGACAATTGTTTTGTTTAAGAGTGAAAGACAACTATTATTAATACTGTACTTGTACTGTACGTAAAAATTTAACAATTCGTGGTTGGCATGTTGATACTTGTACGCAAATAGAAAGTGGCTTTGGTCCATTTTGTAAACAATATTGTCAAAATGTGACTCTGGTATCGTATTGAAAATCACATTGCTGATACAGTACCTTATATATCAACGGTATTGGCAGCTGTCGATAAGTATTGGGCCTGTCCGTCACTTGAATTAGTTAGGCACGATGAGTACAGACTGAAACGTACACAAATTTCTTTGAGGACAAATTAGATTCAACTTCCGTATACCTAAGTCATGAGTGTAATTGGATCAGTTTGTCAGGCACATTATGCTAGTACCAAGTTTGCAAGTAAACATTATCCCAACCTTATTCCTCCTTGCCAGATGAAATGTGAAAGTAGGGTAACAACTACTGGGCAAAGTTGGCAGACTCAAGCATACATATAACTGTGGAGTCTAGCCTATAAGGTCATAGAACCCAATAATTTTAGCTTAGAATAGTTGCATTGAAACACATCCATCTTGATATGGAAACTGAAGCTGCCTGACCTCTGTATGCTGCTAGCAGTTATCTGTCTTACAGAAACATGATGGAGGAGACTCGAAATCAGTCTCGTACGATAAATATTCTATTATAGGTCATTCGGGATAAAGTGAGCACTAAAAATTTAACCTTAGAAAAAATATCACAAGCTGTTACTGCGTACAATTCAACATAAACTACAGTGGCCTTACTGTTTGTATGGTTGGCAGCGAAATTACGCAATATAGTTCCCTGTATTCCCCTATTTAAATTAAACAGTATAGAAACAAAATCAACAGAATTCGACATAATTGTATTTTATATAATTAATTAACATTTTTTTATCAGGCTGTAGCGATTCATACCGACTGCACATTTTATCCTTTCACGCGCAAGCATAAAGCGACGTGTCCAGAGAGGTCAGATGTTTCCTGTCGTCACCCGTTATGTGCGGAAAGATACGAATTGGCAGAAAATAGAACATTAGCAGGACTTTTTTGAGTGCTCACTTCATCCCGAACCGCCTGTATAGTACTGTACAAGGTTTACTTTTTCTTGGAACATGTTTGTTGCAGTTTTATAGTATCTGTTACAGTTTCTGCATGGTCTGTACTTTTACATGCATATAGGTAGATGCAAGAAATGTGTGGAGCTTAATTTAAATATGCGGCCTCTATATTCACTTGTACTGCATACTTATCAGTCTTTCTGCTTTCTGAATGTTCAAATGTGAAAATACAAAATATATGGTAGTCATTTGCTTACTTGCATCATTGTGTTGGCATTAAAATAATTCTTTAAATCTAGAAGTTGGTTTGCACACCTAGACTTCATACTGTATCTCACTTAAGTCTAAGTGGATTATCTTTTGTTCAGCATGTAAAACAAAGTACTGTACATAGTATGTAAGTTTTGGATAAAATTCAGCATAATATATTTATGTTACGAATGTACACACAAAAACTGTTTGGCATGGGTCGGCTTAAATGTTAACCCTCTTGTTCAGAAAAGCAAACGTAGCTGTGACCCCACTTATAAAATTTCAGCGTAATAACAAACGTGAACACAAAACTCTTTTCGACATGGGTCAGCTTAAATGTCAACTCTCTGTATTCAGATAAGCTAACACAGCTGTGATTTCAAACATACTTAACTTTACCTAGCAGATGGGTTGGTAAAAAGTTACCCTTTAGTATTTTGAGTTTATGTCCATTGTGCTGCTTTTTTTTTTCCTGCATAGTTGTTTAGTATTTCATGCTTTCTAGTTCAATACTTTCCTTAGTTGTTGACAGACATATTAACTCCAGCTTCACAAACTTATGGAGTTTTTGTTATGTGTTTGTGGTATAGGTCAGCTCTGATGGATGCAGTTGATGCAGCTGTAAAGCGATCGGAAGAAATGGGGAAGCTGGTGTAATTGCAAAGTAGCATGGTGACATGAAAATAAAACCTATGCTGCGTGAGACTGTTCAATTGATGTTGATATTTAGGTACCTGTATTTTTATAATATGATTTGTTAAGTGGATGGGTACAGGAAGTGCATCAGCAGTGTTTCAATGATTATTTTGTCAACATTATTTTGTAAGGAAGTGTGTTTAATATAATGGCACATAATGGTGTTGCTAAATTTCTAAAATTTTCTGTTGTAACTGAATTTTGCACGTAGAAAAGTATGTTTTTTTAAATTTTGTTGTGAAGTATTTTTAAACGTTAGGCATTTCTTTCAGTGATATTTTGGTTTTGTTGCCAGGTTGGTGCCATTTTTTTCTGTCTTGTTTATTCTTTGGTTCCTATTATGTACTGTAAGTCCTTGATTTACATCGAGTTTAGGTTTGTGAAACTTATATACAATTGACATAGCTGAAGGTTATGTCAGTCACTCATTGCCTACAACAAATCTCGTCAGTCAGCAGCACATACGTACACACGGGCTTGCAAGGTAATCCCAGACTGTGTACTGACATTATGGGAAACAAAACAAGTGGTAATAAGCTGTGTACTGGTTTTGTAACACAGAAGCTTTTATGACAATTGGTGCAGCAATTACAATCTGTAGACACATGTCATTAAAATAGACAAAAGTGTTATAAGCATTATTTACAGTATTTGCACAAACTTTTTCATCAAAACAGTGAGCTGTTGTAAGATTTAAATACCACTTTCAAAGTTGGGTGAAACACAAAAAAAATTTAATGATTGATTCACACATTTTGCATTTAATTGTTCTACGAAAGCAGTTTTTAACACAAACTGGTTAGGCACTGCACAGATTTTATAGTACAACATTTGCGGACAGCTGATTGTAGAAGATGCTGTAGGAACAAAAATAAAGTAATTTGAATGTAACAAATGTAGAAAGAAGTTATTGTGTGTTGAAATTAACACATTAACAAACAGTTTAAGAGCATAAACTGTGTCTCTGTTTTGTGTATTCTTACTGGTCAGCTTGTTACCACAGTTCAATATTTAACTTTAATTCTCGTATTTGTAGCTTCATATAAATTCATAAGACCTTTGAAGTTGTAACTAATAATTACAAATGATAGGTAAAATACAATTAACAGCTTCTGTGGTTATTTCCAAAGGATATATGTATGTATGTATGTACTTACTTAATTAAGAATGATTAGCTTATTAATATAATTGTAATCAAACATTTGGTTCTGTGGGCATTTATGTTTGTTGGTGAAGAATTTGAATTTGTGTTACATGTATATACAGGTAAGGATAACCATTAGCAATACCAATGAAGGGAACTACCTACAAAATAAAAGACTGCAAGTCTGGTTTTCCTATTGATGCAAATTCTGAAAGTAAATTTCTGTTATTAAAAAAAAAATGCATTAATGGAAAAATTAAAACTAATGCAGAATTTTTTGGGGGTAGTTCTTTAGTATCAACCACCACTGGCAATTATGTTTTTTTATCTTTTGTCAGGAATTCGGCATGTTACGTGTTTGTGATCGTTCTGAATGGTTCTAGTGTTTGCTTCTTCTTCTCGAGTATAATTGCACTATCACACTATGATATGTCAGTTATTTGGATTTTCTTATTTTTTAGTTCTTTGCCCTCCATTGATCACCTCGATAACTGCTGCTGGTTTACCGTTGTTTTGCTGATTTTGATAACTAACTCTGCTGCCATTTTCTGGTCTTGTTTCCTGGGTTTGCACATTTTTTTGAGTGTTATGTTTTTCTAACGTGTGATTTTATGTTTATATTCACACTGTGGCTGCATTCTTTAAATTGTTCAGTCCATTCACACATTTTCCTAATATTGTTTAAGGGGGGGTCCAGATTTGGGGGCCTATATCTTTTGAAGATTTATACGTACAGAGCAGCACTTTGAATTGTTAACTAATCTAAAACATTTGTATCCGTACTTAGCAATATTTGATCAAATTCAAAGTGATTTTTAATCAAATTCGAAAAAACATTTTCTTCCACTCAAAAAATACCTCAAATTTTATTTTTAAATTTTTTTTTCATTTTCTGCATATGGTTTTACATAAGTGTACCAAATTTAATTCAGATATTTAAATAATTTAGAAGGTATGAATTTTAAATTCTAATTTTTTTTTATTTTTTGTGCTCCACGAGTCTTTGCACAATGGGCAGTAGGCCCTCTCATCATAGACCGCAGGCCCTTGCACCAAGGGTAGCAGGATGCGGGCACTTAAATATTAGGTCGCAGGCCCAATCGCTCATACAGAAGGCCCGAGGAGCCAAATTGAATAGGCGAAAACCCACTGTAACACCCTTTCAAATTATCATGCGAGTCTCGCAGGTCATCTCATTACTTGAAAACGAAAGTTTTTTTTCAAAACTTTCCAAAATATGAGGGCGCACAGTGCCCAAACTTTTAGAGGCAAAATATTTTCTACACGTCTTTCTTCCTTTTTTTTTTGAAAACCTTTCCCTTAGATAGCCCCCTTTCCGCCACCTGGGAGGAGATAGACTTAGGGAAGGAAGGCATTCGTTTTCGACTTTTTCGCACGTACACTAAATGGCTATAAAATGTAATATTGACTTGAAATTTGGTACAGATACTTAACTCTTCTTTACCCCTTAACAATTTTTTCCCTCCTAAATGTATTCAAAACTCAAATTTAATTTTTTTTTTTTTTTTTCGTTTTCTGCGTACAGTGGCCCTCTCACACCAAGTGCCACCGGCCCTTGCACCAAGGGCCACAGGCCCTCGAACAGTGGGCAACAGGCCCATTCACCCAGGCCGAAGGTCCGAGAAGCCATATTGAATAGGGTGGAAACCACCGTAACACATGATCTAATTACCACACAAGTCTCGCAGACCCATTACCTGGTAGTGTATAATTCACTGTACATTTAACTTTTTTTATGTTTGGTAGGAAAAAAAAGAAACAGTTTAAAACTATCAGAAGTGTGAAATTAAATCCTTTAACATAACATTGATGATGCAAAAGCTTTTAATACACCAAGTGATAATTTACTATGAAGTCATGAAAAAGTGACGGTAAGAATTAGTCACTTTAGTCACTTTGGACAGAAAAAATTGGCTCTCCGGCAATTTTTATGTCTTGGAAACTATACAGAGCCTTAAAATACTGATAGAAACTGCAGCTGGCATAAGCGTTTCTTCTTTTGAGATTGAAATACTTTCAGTAGTATTCATTTTCTCATTGTAATGCTACAGTTTCACTTTGAATCAACTTCAATTATATTTCTAAAGGATTTACTGGCATTAATGAAGAGGGAGTGTCAGGACAGAAGCAAAACATTGTACCATAGGTCATATTATGTATTTGACAACAGACTGTTACACAATATTGGGTGTTCTATGTTACCCCCATTTAATGAAAATGTCCCAACTATGCTGGCTCACTGTTTCAATCCATTTGGCAAGCATCTTCTCAATTTTATCTGTTGCATTTTTACTTGTGTAAATTGTCTTTGTAGCATAGTTTCTGTTCTTTGTCTTTTTGATAAAAGTAATAAGAGGGTTTGTAGATCAATTTGGCAGTGTATTGAAGCCAGCTAGTAAAAGGAAAACAATGAACTGTATTGAATTGAAAATTAATTATAAACTTTTATAGTGTGACAAAGTCAAAAGAAACACCTCTACGAAAATTATCACAGCGACTGAGCGATAAGGTGGATGGGAAAGGAAACTTATTTGTAATCGCAAGGTGAAGGGGATGGCCAATACTGGACACCTGCGTGGGAAATTGAGCATTGGGATAGCTGTCGTAGCAAATGGTACAATAGGAAAAGTCTTTGTGTATTGTAGAGTAGCATTAATGAAATATAAAACTGTTACAATCTATGTACCAGTATGTATGGTGCTTCGGCAAAACTGAAGCGAAATTAGGAATGGCATAACTCAATTATATTTTGGCATATAATTATTTGAAACCATAAATGCATGTGGTGAATGACATCATTCTGAATTGTTAGTGACTTTGAATTGAATCATTGGTACATAAACTTGAACAATATTGCTCAGAAGCAATGTACATCAAAGGACTTACAGTACATTTGATTCGTAGCTCAAGAATGTTGTGTTAGTGTAGGATTTAGAAAGCTGAAAGTCATGGTAATGTGTGAGAATTCATGTGAAATTAAAGTGGAATTTTTTAAAACCTATTTTGAATTGTTTATTTTTTTCTTTACTGCCTAATTTTTGTACCTAGTAAAAGGATATTTGCTGTTTGTAATATGTTTAAGAATTCCATGTATTATTAAGGTTAATTTTCTATTGAAGACCTAGGGTACTACCAATTTCTTTACAGGAAACTCAAGCTCCAAGCTCGAACTCGTGGCAACGAAAATATCCTGCAAAAATGTGTTGACTGTTTACAAATTATATATATTTATTTTTACACAATCTTGCTTGAAGCTTGTATTTGCCATAAAGTTATTGGTGTCAGAAAACTTCAGTCAGTTGCCTGCCTGGTACTTAAACTGTTGTTTAAAGAAAACTTTTTTGATGAAACTATTAAATTTTACAAACTATTAGTACGTACCTATGAAAAGAACACACATTCCAAATGATGGATGGAATGGTACTATGAAATTTGTATGCATGCTATGAATATGATTTCGAAGCCAATCACCATTTTCAAAAATTATTTCATCAGATTGCTATATCTACACATTTAATAACTAGATAAAACTGTAATAAGGGGCATTCACATTGGACATTACTGCATGGATACTTCCAATAAAAATATAGGGTAATCCCTTAGAATTATTTTCGGGTGAGTCACTGTGGGAAGCCTGCATGCTGGGTAGGGTGACTTCCATATATGTGGCACATGTTGCATATGCCACAGAGCAACACGTCCTTATTACATCCTTATACCGGGCTCTCGGATATGAGTAATTCCTCCAGATAGACAGCCACCATAACTAAAATGTACGATGTCTTGAGTGTTAGGTTAACATTAAATTGATAATAGCTTACACATTGGTGAAACGTGAATACAGTATCTGGGTGTTACTTCAGTTTCCAGTACAGTTGGTAGTATCTAATGAATCATGATGATACTGAGTCCGTGTCTCAATTCAAAGAGTACACTTTTTTCGCATAACAACAAGAGAGAGCTCTTGGTTGCTCTCGCTCTCTCCAGTTGGGACGATACTCTCTCTTATTTGTAAACACACGATGCAGAAGTTACAAGTACGTAAATTGTATTAATACAAGTTGTAAACATATAAGATACATTTGTGATCGATTCAAATAATAATTTTTAAACTTACCGGCGCCATATTTTAAGCGGGAATAGCTGTTTATAGGCAATGCAAAAATTTTTTATTTAGTGAATTTAAAGGCATATTACGGCCAAAAATGTTTACTGAATTTCTCGCCATAGGTAACTGCTTATTGGAAATAATTATTTGTGTATAAATGTTAAAGTATTTGCAATATGTGTCGCACGTTTCTACAGTAACCTCAAACCATAGCAGTAATCAAAATGGCATACGCCAGAGAGCACGAGAGAGCGAAAGTGAGTATACAATTTCATGCTCTCGCTCTTTCGTACTCTCGCCGAACAATTGAGACAGGCGGAGAGTGCTCTCTCTGACGTATTTGCGAGAGCAAGAGCACGAAAGAGCATTCTTTGGGTGAATTGAGACACGTCCTGACTATGTGTTTACTGGTACTTTCCGCTCTTGTAGTGCAATGTCGTGAAGGTCTCATAGCAGGTCTGTATTTGAAGGGGTAACCTGCACTATGCAATAAACAACATACTTATTTATACTACATTATTTAATTGCACAGTTAGGCATTGAAGTGTATAATATTGTGTGATTTACTCACCAACTGGTTATAATACAGTATGTAACATTACGCGGTACCAATTCAGAGATTTATTTAATGGCAATAACAAGTTCTGCATAGTTGTTGCTGGACAGATTGTTAAAAAATATAACTGAGTGTTGGCCAGTCTTAGAAAACACATGCTTGGTCATGATCATGCATATGAAAAATGATATCGTGTCCAGATATACCATCAGGAACTGTTTGGAATATGTACTGGTTCAAATGTGGTCCAAATCTTACAAAACTCGGACAAATGTAAAAAAAAAGGTTCAATTGTACATGAGACCGAATAACATGGGAAACCTACGTGATCAGAATTAATTGTAGCTGTGTTCTAGTTCAGCTGATAAGGAGCCTTAATTGGCTCAATGTAATAAAAAAAAGCATGGACAGGACACCACTCGAGGACTGTTCAAGTGAAGGGGACAAATACACCATTAAATATCCCCTTCAGCCAAGGGCTGCAACGTCCCCTTGTGCATTTTGCTGTGGTTTTCTACACACTGACTGTTTATACTATAGTCTATCTCATGAAAGAATTCCACATTTTGACAGTTCACTTCTGAGAAGTGTGTCTGTAAACAGGATTGTGAAGTCTGTGCTTTTCCAGGAAGCCAGGTAGGTTTAAATCTCCAAACAATGGAACAGCCAGGCACATTTCTCAGAAGAGAAATGTCAAAATATGGAATTCTTTCATGAGACAGACTTGTACAGTATTAATAAGAGTTCTTTATGTGTGTTCTTATGAGAACTCTAGAAAAGTTGAATACATTGGCTACCAAAATATTTATGGGTTAATGTTCCATGCTTTTCTATTGTGTGACGTTAACTATATACATTTCATTGATACAGAAGCAAATGATATTAAGTATATTATTAATTTGACCACATTAAAAGTAAAAACATGAATCAGTACAATTTTTTTTACCATTGCAGTTAGTTTCTTCCCATTGTTTTATAAGTGTACAGATAATAATCTGGTTAACTCGATGAGGTCATTATTGAACATTTTTTAAAAATTCATTTACAGACGTGATCTAGTGTTATTTCTATCACAAAAAGTATGTTTTGTAATTGTTGAATGACAGAATTGTTTATTACATTTATGCTGTACATGTGCAATACTGTACAGGTTATGCTAAAGTGAAAAAAAGGTGTTTGAATATAAGAATACGTGCTTCGCCTTGAAGGGTTCAGGAGCTCTTGAGGGAGTGCGTGGAATACAAGTGCTCAAGGGCAAGTGGACAAGGGCACATTGAAACAGATTAGAACACAACTATTGCGTTCTGTGCTTGCTTCAAGGCCTTCGTTAAAAGTAGATGTAGTTAGTGTATTGTGGACAACTATTTCATTTATATATTGTGTTTAGTAAAAGAAGAGTTGTTCAGATACCACATTTTAATTACTGGTACCCCAATACCAATGCAGATACTGTTCCGACAAAAATTTTCTGTTTTCGTGTTAGTTTTTCCAGCTTAACATTTTTGTGCAGTATTGAACAATAATAAAAAAATAATAAAATATAAAATTATATCAAATTATGTACAGTACAGCTATAAAAATCATGTCTTGACAATCTCGTTAGTCAAAAATCACATTTACAACTTGCGCTTGTACAGGTTCCAATCATGTTTTTCCTGTACACTACTCTGAATCGGAAGCTACAATGCTATAGATACGTGAGAGAAAAGTTCTAGGACAATAATTTGTGCTGTGAGCTGTATAACAAAATGGTTTGCCTTGTAAGCTTGAATTTTGCAATCAAAATCGTGACTGCACATCCATGATGAGTGTGAATACGTATGACATGCTGATTTTGAGACATTGACTGCAATATTTTGCAATTAGCTCGAATTCACAACCACAGTATTATGTCATGTTATCTTTGTTTAAGAAATAAGTAATTTTAAGCATCTTTCCTGCTTGTCATGAAATTTCGTATGTTATGGTAGTGGCAGCATAGAAGGCGACGTAGCCAAATATTGGGCTCTATTTCCTATTTGAGGTTTAACAGTACGAAAATGGTGGCTTGAGTTTTAGGCCGAAGATCAGTGACAGCTCCATTCAACTCAGCAAAAAATTTAGATCTTAGACACATCTGTACTGATAAGATAATATAGTTACACACATTTTTCTGTGAATCTAAAAATTCACAAAATAATTATACCACTCATCATAACTTATGTACCTGATTATCTGATTGCAGTAGATATGTGATTATTTTTTTTTGTAGTTGATGCCAAGTATTGGCCTGCTACAAATACATCAGAAGAACGCTATGTATAAGTATGAAGTGTTTGTACATGATCTGGAAATCACACAATACTGTAACTATAAAGTTTATTGTCTTAACAGCTTATTTGGATTTCCATTGACTTAATACAGACTTCGCTTTTAGGACGTGCTGTTATTGAGAATGATTGCATAAAATACAGTTATTTGTAGAAGTGAGGTTTTCGTAAAGTTTAGTTATTAGGGAAAATAAAGGTAGGCCGAAAACAACCTAAGAAAAGTATCTGTTGTTTGCTAGTATAACTATTTTAATAGTTTCCTAACTGTGTTATGCTCTTTCTTCATGATTTGATTTTTGTAAGGAATGTTTTTTGTAGTTATTTCACAAATTCATTTTCAGAATTTTTTCATGGTTCTTAAGAATAATTTCATTAAATTGCTGTACAGTATTCCTTAAGAAGGCGTGGTACATAATTCAACGCTGAATTCCATAATTAAGGGGGTGAAAAGGGGTGAAATGTGTTTTAAAAGAATCCTAGATATCTCATTAACCGAGAATGCTATCATACATTTTTTAACTTCATAATATTGCCTAAAGAAATGCATATTCACAAATTTTTCGATTTTGGGAAATTCTAAAATTAAGGCGGTGAAAAGCAGTAAAATGTGTTTTTCATTAATTCGTGATTTCTCCTAAACCATGTGAGATAATGAGGTGATTTTTTTTAAAATGATGCTTAAGTAAATATCTAAAGTAGTTTTACAATTTTTCGAAATTCGTCCTTGAAAGCTCTTAAAAAAATTAAACGTGCTTTTTTAAATAATCCCACTTATCTCCTAAACCAGTGGAAATATTGAAATGGTTTTTGCTTTTAAATAAAGCTAACGTAAATATAAAAAAAAAGTAATTCCAGGATTTTTCGAAATTCGTCCTTGAAAGCTGTTAAAAAAATTTAATGTGATTTCAAATAATCATCTGTACCGCTTATATCCATTGAGATATGGAGATGAAGCTAATGTAAATATCTACAAATCAAATTCAGGTTTTTATGAAATTCGAAAATTAAGTAGGTGAAAAGCAGTAAAATGTTACAGTCTCCCGAAAAAAGAGAATGATCGCGGAGAAATATTTCAACAGTCGTTTCTTTTTGCCAACCTACTCATAAATAAAACCTCTTTGGACTGTAGCCACTACATACGAAAGAATTATCACAGCATGCCTTTAACATTCTTTCAGGTATTGTATAAAGTTTGTGGTGTGGAAGGGGTGGGGTTACGGGTTAGTATGTGTGTGTGAGTGTGTGTGTGTGTGTATATATATATATAAATATATATATATATAAATATATATATATATATATATATATATATATATATATATATATATGTGTGTGTGTGTGTGTGTGTGTGTGAGAAATAGTAACTACTTACAAGAAAAAAAGAGATTATCTTATGTGAACGACTATAATTAGTAACAGACGCCACACCCTGTCTATTTCAGAAAGTAAACTAAACGATAACTTGTGGTCTGTTGACATGCAAAACGTAAATTCAAACCTCAAATTTTTTATTCGTGTGATAAACTATAAATACAAGCAACCTCAATACTTATTGTGTAGCCATTTGAAACGTACCAAAACCACAAAGTAATTGTTGCATACGCACACTTTCAGAATGTAAACGGAACAATATATATTTTTTCCTCATCATGCGATATCACCAACAATTGTATCAGAGTTTCATCCAATAGGTACACTCATTGCTGATGGCCTGCGTATGCACAGCTGCTGTATCCTGGTTGGCTAAAGCTCATCGCGATGCAATGCATCATAGTAATGTTGAATATTTAAGGGTTATCTCAAATTATGTACTGGTAATTAGGTGGCTTAAAACACACAATAAAAATGATTGTGCTTTAACGACATAGCTATGTAAATGATAAAATTATTTGGTAAAATGTAACAGGCTGCTATAGTTTATTTTGTTTCACACCAAACACTATTCTCGCAAAGATTTATTGCACTTGTTCCAATATATATTTGGAAAATTTAAACCACTTCAATGACAGGCGATTACGTAGGCTGATGCATGTTTTTGACAAGTTGTATCTGGTTAAAAGTTGAAATATTTTTTACTGTGTGGTCCTCGACGATAATTTTGCCAGTACGCGCGGGAACGACGGGGATGACGTCACGGCCGATGAAGCAGAAAACTAATTAACGGCGCCGGCCGTATAACGAAGAAGTGACACGTTTAAGGAGCCCGCCTCGCTAAACTTGTGGAGCTTCGCTGACACTGCTCGTCACAAGCACCTGCGGTCGGCGCGACACCGGAACAAAGTTCGGCTGTTGGGATTAAGGCGCCCGCCTGCCTTGTAACCACGTTGCAGTGTGCTAGCAGAACGCTTTTATCTAAGAAACTTACTAAACGTATTTCTAATATGTGGATTTACGAAAAGAACAAACACTTCAAACGACCTCGGAATAGTAGTTTTAAAACATCACGTTAATTAGAAAGACCATTTCATAGCACCTCAAAATGACTAAAAACGGCTTTTTCAATCTATTATATACAAACAACTACTGAAGGGATTCTTATGAAACTACAATATAGAGGAGTATTGGACTTTACTTAAAACTTTCTACCAATAAATAGATGGGGTCAGCACTGAAAGTGTCAGTCAGGCGAGTGTCCTGCAATACCACTGCACGCGGTTTCAGTGTCTTGCGGTAGAGGCGATACCGCGCCAGATGAGAGGGTCAACATCGCCCTTGGAGTCGTGCCTCACACTAAGGCCGGATTTACACATTGGCCCAAGTGATTGGGCCAATCTTGGAAGGAAGAAATGCCAATGACCAAGAAACGGCCAGTCGCTATTTACACACTGGGCCAATTCATTTTTAACCAGTCATACGGCCAATTAAAATTCCTTGAAAATTGAGGGCCAACTTTATTCGGAAATTTCTGCAACTACAATCATACTCCATGTATATGTGCAGAATAATGTCCACTGATCCATTTCAACACTTCATATAACAATATTTCCCTCTCAAACTACAAAAAAAAAAAAATGTAAAATCCAACACCAATGCATGCACCAATGTGTAAACACAGACCAAGTTAACGCCAATGCATACGCCAATCCCTTTGATGGTTGGACCAAAAACCGACAATGAATGGCAAAGCTTCCAACACATGGCCAACATTTCAAGATCGGCCAAGCACCATTTACACACTTGTCGATTCCTTCCAAGGTCGGGTGTTGAGCCAATGTGTAAAGCCGGCTTAACACACGGCCACCAGGCAGGCGCTTTAGGTGGCCGCCTGGATCGTATACTGTGGCGGCTCGTGGGTTGTTGCCAGGTAGGGCTGCAGTTGTCAAGAGCTGTACAGGGTTGTGCGCTGGTTGACTCTACAGCCACTGACACGCTAATGTGCAGGTGCCCCTTACTACTGAGTGGTCACAAAAGATCTAGTAGCCGGCAAATATTTCCTTGTCGTTGGTCTACGGCGCGTTCGTCAAGAGCGTACATTTCCGTTCCGACTATCTGCAGTCCCACCTGGCAACAACCCACGAGTCGCCACTGGTCGTATATCGCTCGTCTGGGGCATACAAGTAAGAAAGCAGGTCGACTTAGGACAAGGAAACAATGAAATTCCTCTCGTTTTCGCTCTGCGCAGCATGCACCTTCCTCTACCGCGGCTTTCCAGGAGATGTTGAAAACCACACCTTGTTACTAGAGACTGCGTTACACGATCATAAATGAAACGCTGGCAAACATTTATTCCGTAGACATAGGCAATGCGTTTCGTATTTTGAAATTTTCTTGGAAAATAGGGGGGGGGGGGATAAAAGTTCTTTAATTTACACTTTTTTTTGCGTGTGATCGTCTAAATGTTCCCTTACTTCATAGATAAGCCAATGCTATTCTGGGATGCAAATAGAAAAGTGGGAAAATGGAAAATGAGAGGGAAAAAAAGGAGGGGGAGAATTTATTTTCCCCATCCCCCCTTAACCAGGTTTACTTAAGAGTCCCCTTCGCCCACCACATTTGTAGGCAGTTGTAGGCAGTCCCTGTAAGTATTAATCAGATCCAATATATCGACTGTCATTTCTGAATACGCGGGAGTTCCTTACGCTAGCGACTTCATGGTGCCCCAAAGAAAGAGGTTCATCTTTGCGAAGTCAAGGGAGTGTGGCGGCTACAGTATTGGCCCGCTAACGACCACACGTCGCTGCTCGAACCTTGTCTGCACTGTTGGCACGGTCAAATCTGTCATCTGATATCTTAGACGTGTCACAGCGGGTAGCCTATCATCATACTTTGTAACGTAACGACTCTTTTCTGACCCCATGTTTACTAGTGATTGCGACCGAGCGAGGTGGTGATGGACTTCCTTTCGGGAGGATCCGGGTTGAATCCCCGCCTCCGGTCATTCTGATTTCTGTTTTCCGTGGTTTCCCATAATCGCCCCAGGCAAACACTGGGATGGTACCTTTACATATTCTATGGCCGACTCCGACTGCCAGGGTCGTCGAGAGGGTTGAGTAGGGGGTGGGGTGGGAGTATATGCACAAGGGCTTGGGACTAATAGTGTACCCGGCGCTAGTCGGATCTGTATTTAATATAGATTAAAATATTTATTTAAGTTCTTACTGACATACCAACTGACTGTATAATTTTATTTAATTAGCGCCAGCACAAAGCGATGCAACCGAGTCGATTATCGTTGGCACATGCCGCTAATGCTTCGCGCCACAGAGCTAGTATAAAATTTCACCGACAGATGGCATCAGAGTTAGGTTTTCGCCGCTTGGAAGCGAATTGCGCCATTCAATTTGTTTGTCCGTTGTGTAATGAATATTGGTTTCTATTAAACACATTCAAAATTATTAGAAGTGACTGTTTATGAATATCATTGCTAAATTATGTGAAGTCGTTAGTAATGTAAGTTGTTATGTTTTGTGATCGCCAGCCTGAGTAGTTGGAAATGGAAACAGCATTTCACCCCCTGTTTCACACATTAAGAAAATACGTTATTTATTGTTTATCATTACGTGCGTCGTCGTCGTTCATTGCAGTATGCTGAACGGAACTTGAATTCTTGAGTTGTGTGTGTCGTGTGTGTTTTTAGTGGCGGTTTTAATTTAAAAGTTAGAATATACTGTGCATGCGTTTACGAGATCCGTAACGGTAATAGCGCCGTTAGAGAAGACACAGAGAAACCAGTGTTATAAGACGTTTACTCGCAGTATTTATAACTAAGATTACTACTGAGTATAGCACATATTCAACACCCCTGCATTTAATGAGTACATATTGTAGCTAAAATTTATTGGAGTAGTGTAACGTAACTGTAAACATTGTACAAGACTATGTAAATAAAAGCACGTGGCAATGTTGATGTTTACATGCAGCGGAAATATATAAACTGGTAGAAAATAGAAATTAATCAGGGCTTTTTTGAGTGCTCACTTTATTCCGAATCACCTATAACAACGTTTATCCCATTAATCCTGCATTGAGATGATTGATATGGAAACACCCATGTATTTTGTAACTTGGGAAACGAAAGAAATAAAAAGTATTTGGAATGGTAAGGGCAGGTGCCCCTTAAAGTCTTACTTGCGTAGGGACTTGCAAATCCTTCGAAGGCTTTATCGACTCCTATTACAGTTACTGTCTTTGTGTGTACTCGTATCCGATGGCCTCGCTGTTTATGAGACCTACAAGAAAGGTGGTTTTTTCTCCTTCTGTAGAACATATTGTTACTTGTACAGAACACATTGTTGTAGGAACAATCCAGAGAGTATGGACAAGCAAACTGGGACTGTTGTCCCTAATTTAACATAAATATGGTAGATACCTGCAACAATACTTTTCTTTCGTCAATGTGGGTAATAAGGCGACTCCGAAAAATAAGCGATAGGCGTAATTTAAAATTCGTCAACTAAATTAGAATTTTGTATTTGCTAAGCAAACCTTAGAAATGCTACGGCGCAACTTATCCAGGGTCATCGGTGGTGCCACTATCGATTCACGCACTTGGAAAATATTGCAAACATTGGCAGTGGTTGGCGGGTTTTTATCGGGATACTCCAATTTTCTCCGCCCTTGCATTCTCCATCTGCTCCGTAATCATCTCAATCGCCATCACCAATGCTCAAGATGTCGTGTAAAAAAATGCCTTCGGTTCAAGCCTACTTCACAGAATTTTACATATACCCATTACCTTACGACACTGAAAAGGCGAGCATATATTTATAACCAGTGGCGGATCCAGGGGGGTTGGGAGGGCCCATGTGCCCCCCCCCCCCTCTTTGACCATTCTGTATAGTTTATCTGTAAAATATTAAACATTTTTATAAAGTGGTATATTCAATTTTTTGTTTAAGAAATGCCTAAATAGCGCCATATTCCACCTTAAAAACTATCTTTTTCTGGACCCCCTCTTCTTCGACTCGGGTTGTGGACATGGCTATTTTTTGGGAATTAAACCCTCCCCCCTCCAAATCTAGAGCTGAATCCGCCACTGTTCATAATCTAAAAATAGTACATGACTAGTCATTGGCATTGGTCAGGTATTAGGTTGTAGGTACGAGTTTATGACAAGGCAAATGTATTACGCTAGAGCGCTATAACGAAACATTTTAAACATGTGTCCTTAAAAAACAAGAAAAATACAGTAATGTCAAATCGGCTTGTGATGCACCATCTTACGGTGGCCGTCTGTGTAACAAGGCCGCTGAGCAACGTGTATAACTCCCATAGGTATACATGTTCAGTCAGAAAATTTCTCAACGTGCGCAAGCGATGTATTGTAAGTAATGTCATCTGACTACTTTGCCTACCAGCCTCTTCTGTATCAGACCCAGTGATGTCATACACTACAAAAGTTATTTTCCATATTAAGGCGTGAGAAAGCAGTTTGTAGGAGCGCGAAACCAAAATTTATCACTAACCTCTATTTTACAACATTATTTTGGGAAACCTTCACCAGTACATCAGTAACTAACACACTATATTCCAACTTGAAAATGAGCTATGAACGTCACATATGATATAAAATAAATTTAATAATAAAAAATATCAAGGTAACTTATGTGAGTATAATAGGAATAATGTTGTGTGTTTATTAACTAATAAAACGTTTAGAAATATTGGTTCGTATCATTAAAAAATGCAAATGGTTATTGAGTCATGAGTCTTCTGCATTCTTAAAAAATGGCATCAAACAGATGAAAAAAGTATTACAATTTGTAAATAATGTTCATATGTTGTATTCATTCCAGTAAACTACAAGTATGGAAATGTAAGATTAATACGTTTTATCTTATTAACATCGCAACTCCCTTTAGTGTCTTTGAATCTAACTAGGCTCTCATTTTTGTTTAAAACTGGTGGTGGATGTTTCTACAAATAACTCTCGCTGCAGTTCAACTGTGTAAGTAAATAATATCAACTGCGGAAAACAAAATTATGTGTATCGGAATCACATTTACATTAATAATTTACACGCTACAAGGTAAACACGGGGATACAATTCTGTTGTGTTTGGGCAAAGAAGTAGAACTCGAAAAATGAGAAAATTGGGTAAAGTATAGGAGCACATTATACATTATATTTTCTACGTCTTGGTGAAAGGATATAACTCAAATAAATTTTTATGTTGGCATATTTTACTGTACTCATTACATTACACTTACATTATACTTTTTAAGTTTACTCGAAACGCAATTTTTTTTACTTATTCCGCTTTACCCAAGCACCACAAAATTAGGATTGCTAATTTTGGAAGTAAAAGAAGAATCTTTAGTACTACTTAGGTACAGTAACTCTTGATTACACGCAAAAAATTACCAATGCTATTATTTTGTTTTTAGAGAGTGGCTAACAAGGTTGTCTGGTTCCTTGACGAAAGTTTAAAATATCTCTGCATAAAATGTCGTTTAATGTTTTAAGACGTGTATGTAAACCTGAAACCATTTCATGTGAAAAAGGCCCTTATATCCAGCCTTAACGTCTTCTAATGGCAGTCTTTGTTTAGTTAAGAGCATTCGTACCTTTAGAAATAACCCACTATAGGTTACCACCATGTTTTAGTAAGACACTGCAGCAGCAGAACTTTTTATTGATTCTAAGTTAAGCACTATTAGAAACATTAGAAGTATTTAGAAGTGTATCCAACTTTTAAAAGTCTGTTATCTCCTTAGCAGCAAACTTTACTAATTTTTTTTTTTTTTTCGGAATAATAAGGATAAATGTGATATTTTATTGACTTTGGAACGGAGGTATATAGTAAACTGAAGTATTTAGTTGGATATATGCCTTTGCATGTGTTTATAAGTATTAAGGCATTAGGTGGTTAAGATGCTGTCCTATTGAAAGTTGAATTCAATTTGTATATATGAAGTCGTACTGTCTAAACACACAGTTCAAACCTGCCACATACTGCTTCCCCCAACACGTTAGATGCTTCGTTCTTTTTTTAACACTTCGTCCCTTCCCCCTTACACCAATCATCTTTGCATGTTTGTGTCGCTCAATCCTCTGGAGGAAGCAATTCGGAATTGTTGTAAACATTAAATGAAATAAATAAATAATTTATTTACCTGTGTTGCTCTTTTAAGATAATAGTTTACACTTTCTTTAACATTTCCGCCCCATGTGTTCCTCCTTCAGCTCGTATGATGTCCAAGGAAGCAAAGTACAGCTCATCACTTGTGGATTTGAACAATGATTAAAATGTTATCGTTTTAGACGGCAAAAATATGGAGGAAATTTTATACCGATGTTCCCCGACCAGTTTATATTTTATTGTGTGATTTGGAATTTTTGACCAAAAGATCTGTTAAGTATCCTGTTGCTTGTAAGTCATCTTGAGAATATATAACGTTTTAATCGGGTTGCTTTACGTTGGCTTGGGTTGTATCCGACTCAGTAACATCCACAAGCGGTGGTGTTTATCCAACGAAGCACTTCAGTTCGTCATAAACCCACGCTAAATTAAAAAAAAAAAAAATTTAAAGGTCACAAGATTTTATCTACTGAATGGCTCATTTTCTTGTATTCCGTGTGCTCGTCACGTAACAACTCTTCCCTCTGTGTCTGTCACTGTATGAACAGTTTTGGGAAGCGCAAGTCACTGCATGTGACAGATGACTTACTTAGGCTGATGAGTGTGCTTATTTCGATTACCGGAAGCGGATGCGACTTTTTGTTACTATTTTTCTAAACTGCATCTAAGAGTATAATATCATCTGAAGGAGGCTATATTGGTGAAAACAGCACCGGAAAACAATTTCGTACAAACATCGTAAAACAAATAAGAAATAAACAATATAATTAATACACACGTAGTGTATGACAGATTCGTACCGCCTGAAAGTTAACGCAAATGTTACAAACAAAATTTAGAATCAAAACAACTAATCCAACTTACAACAGTAATGCAGTTTTCCTGTACTGACATTATTTATCAAAATTTTTTTTTTTTTTACCAAATTGTACAGACAACAATCAGGTCTTATGCAAATAGATCACAACCCGCAAACCACCGAGCGTGGTGTGGCAGTGGTAAAACACTCGACACGCATTTGAGAGGACTCGGATTCGATCCCAGGCTCTCGCCATCCTGACTTAGGTTTACCAGGGTTTCTCTAAATCGCAAATACCTAAACAGGCCCTGGTCAACTCCTACGCCCTTTCAATGAAAGTTATTTTGAGCTGTCTAATACAGTGGTTACGAACATCCTTGTCATCGGCTAAGTTAAGATTACTGTGTAGAAATTATTTGGTGAGTTAAAATATTAAAGTACAAGACAGATTTTAATTTGGCGTTGGGACACTTTTAAACAATTTTTTTATTATCTATGTGAGTCAACTGTGAATAAATATTAATGTAATGCATATGATCGCTCATTGTTTGGAATTCACTAGTAAATTTCTTTACTCAGGACTGTCACGTCCAGAAAAAAAATATAATGCCTAAGACTCATCATACATACATGTCCACAGTCATCTCCTGTAATAGTATTTTAAAGGCGTCTTGCCGCATGGTTTCCTGTCCAAAAATATAACACACTCAAAGGTCTACGAAGTACATAGGCGAATAAGTTATAAAGAAATATAGTTGTTAAGTTCTGCATTGAGCTATTACATACATAATAACTGTAAATGTGTTTTTTTTTTGTTAAACAGGAATACGAGAAAAAATTACTTTGTCCGCAACAGTACCACACAAGAAAATACCAATCTTTCTTGATGACTTACAATGAAATAATTTTATTTGAACGTACACGAGTCACATTCAAGATCCTTATTGAAGAAACAATGGCGAACACTGAAAAAAAAAAAAATCATTGCTGCGGGGGAGTCCAAAACGGTGAGTTGTTATTAGCGGAACTACGAACATTTACAGCTTGACTATCAGCGGAGACACTGTTATGTTGTTCTATGAGTCAATGTTCAGCTGAATGTGTAGTAGCGATATTGTGCATTACAGCTCTTTGCACTGCATAATTTGAGTGGTGTCTTAGCGAGTAAAGGGAGGGAAATGTCATTTCACCATTCAGTTTGTTACTGCGTAAAATAACACGTTTTAATTCCCTGTTTTAATGTCCTTTTCTGAATATTGCCAGTTTCGTGTATCATGATTAAATATAGATTTGGCCATTTATTTTATATCGACTACTTAACACTCTGAAAGCGAGTAGCTTAAAACATTGGGTAAAAACGAGCCAGTGACTACAAACATATTTAAAAGATTTTTCTTAAAATAAGTCTGCCACATATACACTTGTGCTACTAATCTTCCTTAATGACTAAGAGTATACAGCGATGACATAAGACACGCCTGTCTTAGCTTCAAAGCTTTCTGTACCATCAATAAACTTTACTACAGATTAGGCTATGCAAATTTAAAGTTTTTCAAAAGCTGTCACAGCATAAGAAGGAAGGGAAACAGCTTATTTTACTATAACACGGGGTCTTTTCAGAAAAGCGAATCGCATAGCGAGTAAACAAGTTACTGACCCTTCGTAATAACATTGTTATTTTTTTTGGCAGTGACGTGGCTAACGAAGTTTCAAGTTGCAATAAACCAAGCTTGACTGTGTCATTCTTAGTCAAATATCTGGGTAGTGAAATCCTTTTTCGAGAAAAGCAACTGTTATTTTCGTCATTAGCTAAGCAATATTTCTTCACAGAAATAGTAGAATCAGCAAAGTTTTTGCCGTGCACATACTGCGAATTTATACATACAGCGCCGTAATCTAAATGCTCAAAAATACCATACAAGCCCTTATTTGTATGACTGTATTACCAATATGTTGAAAACATGAAACAATCTTGGTGACACCAAACGGGATTTTTTTTTTTTAACTGAACCAGCGTAAAATGCCGTGAACAATTTTTCGTCCTCATAAGTTGGTATTTGGTGATGTGCCCTTTTCGGATCTATAGTGTTAAAAACCTCAAACTTAGAAACTGAAGTAACAATACGCCCTGTTTTCCTAAAGGATATATATCAAACTGAGTAAATCAATTAAAGGTTTAAAAATAATTTATGTCCATTTTCCTTTTTGGTTGTCCAGTTCCTGTTATAATCTGTGCTCACCAACGAGAATGATTAAACTCAATAATAACCATAAGAAAAACCATTTACTTCTACGGTTGCGAATTTTGAGACTTCGAGAGAATATGTGCGTGACATTGTTGCCATAGGTCAGACAATTTTGTGTAGTATATCAAAAGGGAGAAACGGCTCTTCCATGAGTGTGGCAGTTTAACTGCAACGGTATTTCTTAGTGGCTCTAAGCCTTACATCATACTGTGGCAGCATGTCGTTATCTATTACAACATTAGCACGTATGTCTGGAAGTACAGTTACTTCAATATCACCGTAGATGAGTCTTTTCAGAGTAATTATCTAAAATACCATTAGTCACAGTTTCGGATCACAAAGTTGTCACCTACACTAGCATATGGGAACACCTTCATCCAACAACTTCTGACCATATCAATACCTGCATCCAACATCGATTGAGGTATCTGAGACCATTCCACTAACACGTATTTTGACTTGCAGTTTTGTCTGACAACTTGGAACAGCCGCCATTCAACGAGGCTATATTTCAAATTTGAATTATTTTATTGCTGCTGCTTTTTTACTTTGCAACACTTTTGTATGTGACCTGTTTTCCCATTATTACTGTAAGTGCGTAGGTCACATTAACTTGGTGTTGTATGTAGCCATAAAGTAACACTTGATTTTTTTGAATTTAAGTTGCTGATATAGTGGTGGATTCAAATGAAGTTATTCTTCACTACTAAGGAAATCATTAAATAATACACTAAGACTACAATCTTATAATTGCGACAGTTTTTTTTTATCTGATTCCAGAGATAAAGCTTGCTAAACATCATGCTAAATTTTGAGCACACAATTACTAGTACTATGAATGAAGTTGTCTTTATTTTCACTACTGCTATCCACATGAAAGTTACGCTCTCTATTTAATAATTGCTGATGTAAATATTGGCCGCTTGATTTGCCAATTTCTTGCTTCCTGAAAACTAACTTGTGTCTAGCGAAAGCTTCGATTGTAAGTTTGTAAGAGTGTGATAGCTTGCTTATAGGTAACGTAGTACTATATAATTATGAAGACTGTGTGGTCAACTTAATTAGGAAGCTTTTTATAGTTTTCTCAATCTGTAGTCTTTTCAAATTTCCTAGTAAAATTTATATAACTTGGAAACCAATGCTTCCGTCCAGTGCAAGATACAAAAGCCATTACAAGATGCCACATCTAGTGGGAATGCAAATACGACAATTAAAATTAACACAGTTTTACGTATCACGTCGCAGTACCTTGTAGATTGCTTTACTATTACATCCACTACCACCGTTACCACATATCGTGGGTTTAATGCTCCAACTAGATAACTAGGTAGTTAGAGATATTTAATTGTAACATTGAAAATTGCTGTTGTCATACACGTAGTTATTTATAGAAATGAAAATTAGTGTTGTAAAATTACAGCTAATTAATACATGTCTGAATATATACAAGTCGATAGGAACAATTATAAGGATGGTGCAGACAACTGTAGGTAACTAGAGCTTCGAAAAATTAAGTTACCTAGTTCTTATACTAAGCTGACTATATTTTCGTGAACTCATTACCTAGTTACCAAAATCAGAAATGTATGTGGGCAAGTTTACACCAATCAGTTTCAAGTTGGCCAAAATATACATTTAAAGAACTTCTAAGGCATTACGCATGATTTACTCACTTCTACACACCGACTGAAGTTGTGTGCATCCTTAAGTAAAGAAACATTAAAAGGATATCTGAACGTTATTTGTAATCCTACGACGTTCTCTTTTGTTGCTTTGCGCTTTTCTTTTCTGCTTGTCGGTAATGCTTTATCTGGCTGTTGTTTTCTACACTATTGATGATTATTGTGATTTTAGGTGAATAAAAACAAGGTCTTATCACTGTCTATAAGCCGATGGTGCTCTGAGTGGCTGACTACAGATAATTGTACAGACTCGTCGATCTAGCGCGGCCGATACATTAAGTTGAAATTGAGTTAGCAGCACCCCGCCATCTGCCGTCGACGCGGATTAAGTGTTCGTGTCGGCGGTCTGCTGCCCCGACCTAGTGACCCTACTTGAAATCCCGCTTATCCACCGCATTTAACGTCGCGCCGCCGAACAAACTCCTCTCGCCCCGTCGTTGTTACTCGGTTGATCGGGTCGTCTTGTCAGCGGCCTGCCGCCCTGACCTTCGATGCCCGAACCCCCGAAGACTCCCCCGACGCGAGCTCTCTCGCGACCTCCTTCGCCCGCGGTCCGTTAAGATCTCTCATCTCTCCCCACACTGCCCAAAAACCCGCCACCGATCTCAGTATTGGTAATCCGGCCAATGGAAAGAGAGCATTCAGTAACAGCCCCGCCTACCGATGCCAACCCTGTAGTACACCATCGTCGCATTTATTTACTTCAATTTGCATATTTTGTTTCAAAACCTGAACTATTATCATTTGTTCACTTAACTTATATTACTTATTTAAATTAACATATTACTCTAGCCAAAAGTCTAATTCATATTATTTTTCATAGTCTCTAAGCCTTGTTGCTATAGGCTGCTGCACCCCCCTCCCCCTACTGGCCAGAGTGGTCCAGCTGAAGCGGAGGGGTGTGAGAAGAGTAATGGGCAGGACGGCGCCACTACTCCTAGGCACCACCTGCTAGGCTGGCTCGAGGGACTGGTCCAGATTCTCACATATTTCTCTTATTGAACCTCAACTCAATAAAAATCCTCGTAGCATATTTTGCATTGCAGATTCGGTATCGTGACGCGATACCGAATCGAATGAATGGTCACATGACCAGACAATTCCAATTTCGCAGATTACCCTAAATAATTATATATTTTACTTAATACCTTCCTACACCAATACCTGCACGTTACAATCCCTTATGCAGCCCCAAGTCGGAACTTTTAGGTGGAATATTTTGCGAACACAGCAGTTTCACAATATTCCTTTTCCGAATGTAAACATTGTTATTAAATGTGCGAAATATTTTTATTCGACTTCGTTAGGCCATTTAGTAATGTAATCGGTTTCTGATGAAGGACTAGCTGGTACCCGCGACTTCGTTCACGGAGTTTTATAATTTATGCGATAATCTTTCTGAAACAAAAACGTTTTAAATAAGTGCTAAATTGTGCAAAATGACAATGGTCATTAATAAAAATTTTAGAAACATTTTCAAAAGGAAAATTGTTTCACGAATTTTTTTTGGGTACCCCGTTCTGCCACTGTACCCTGTTTTGCCCACTGGCCCACAAAGTATAAACTTTTCCCCCAGAAACCATCACGAGCGCATGCACAACAACTAACGAAATTATTATTTTTTCACTAAAATTTGTGGGCATCCTGTTCTGCCCCTCAACACTGTTTTACCCCATGCCTTCTCCAAAATGTTTTTTTTTTTTTTTAGAAATTTTTCCGACTCTCTTGCTGTACTGCTAGTGATTTTGGACAGTTGGCACAAAATACTGTGACATATAACGTAAATAATGACGTAGTTCCCGTACAAAGTTTCATCGCTTATTTTATCCGCTTAGGGGACGAATTTTAAAAAACGCTGATGCAACTGACTTATCTATTAACAGAAGCCTAAACACCAAACTCCATATTTTAACTTCAAAAATTACGAAATTCCACTAAAAAATTTATCCCCTATTTAACCCACTCAGGGGATGAATTTTCAAAAATTCTTTCTTAGTTGTCACCTAAGTCATATAAGGAACTTATTATCAAAATTTATTGCTTCTAAACCCAGCTGTTTAAACTGTGCGTTGTCTGTCAGTCGAGTCTTATTAAGTAGAAGATTCAGCAGCATTGCAACTAATGGCTAGGAATACATATGTTGAACTATGTTGTCAATTACATAAATAATTTTAGTTAATTGTTACGAGAATGTGGGGTAAAATCCTCTTTAATTCAATTATTATTACAATTGTAGGTGTTCCACCTTATTGTACAGGTTACTCGTTACAGAATTACAGGGCGTAGGGAATTAACTGCAGCGTTGAATCAGGTAACTTGAACTGGATTAACTGAAAGAATGTTTTCTATGCGATATTAGACAAGTTTTGCTGACGAACTTCTTTCTGTGAGAATATTATGACAGGTGACTGCATTATGGGTGTTTGGTATAATTATGATTGATTGTTTCCACATATAAACGATTACTCCAAACATTTTGTCTTTAAATAAATAAAATATCTCAATCTCCTACCCCCTCAATTGGAACATCACTATTTTTTCAATACTTGTTTAATGAACTACTGCATAGTCAGTTCGGGTGCGTTTGGCATGATTACATGACTCCCTTCGCCCCGCCACTTAGGTATTTTGATATGACACCATGTGATTTATACCTTTTAGGTACGTTGACAGATACGAACTGGTTGGTCCTTTTGTTTTTCTTTCAGCGTAAGGAGAACTAATGTGTTTTGTTTCGTCTCATCTCTGTGTCGTATTTATGTGTTTCATATATGTTATCTGTTTGTCCTTCTGCCAAAGCTGGCCTCCTTCCTGTGTTGTCTGTTTAGTGGTGTCTATTTTTTTCCTTCTTATTTTTCTTATATGGCAGTACTAGTTGTATTTCACCCGATTCCCTTTATGATATTTTATGTTATGTATTCATCCTGTTGACTAAAGCATACTCTATGTTTTCTATTCTCTGTAGTTTTCTTTAACAGACTTATGCATCGCAGTGGACTATGTGGAAAAATCTATATCCAGTCATGCGTTCTCATTTCAAAACTCTTTCAAATATCATACATATCTATGTATGTATCTAAGTATGATGTCATGGGAGGAAAACGCAATATTCTGAGCAATAAAAAGTTATATGAACAAGGGTCTTTGCTGCACATTTGATTATATATATATATATATATATATACACACACACACACACACACACACTAGCTGGCTGGCTGCGGCTTTGCCCGCGTGAAATTATGTATTGTAAACAGTAACTCTGGATAAAATATATGTGATGAAGGCATTTAACAGCTAGCGTACTCAATAACAGAGAACTATAAATTGTCTTAGTAATTCCCATCGCAAAGCCTTACACGGGATACGAACTCGTAACCCCACCCCTCTCACACCACAAACTTTATACAATACCAGAGTGAATGCTTAAAGGCAGACCATGATAGTTCTTTCGTATGTACAGGCTACAGTCCAATTAGGTTTTAACTATGAGTAGGTTGGTAAAAAGAAACAACAGTTGAATTATTTCTCCGTGATCATTCTCTTTTTTCGGGAAACTGTAACATTTTACTGCTTTTCGCATCCTTAATTTTCGAATTTCATAAAATCCTGAATTTGATTTGTAGATATTTACATAAGCTTCATTCGTATTAAAAAATCATCTCGATATCTCAACGCGTATAAGCGGTACAGATGATTATTTGTAAACACATTTTATTCTTTTAACAGCTTTCAAGGACGAATTTCGAAAAATCCTGAATTTACTTTTTTGATACTTACGTAAGATTTTTTTTAAAGCAAAAGCCATTTTAATATTTCCGCTGGCTTAGCAGATAAGTGGGATTAATTTAAAACACGTTTTAATTTAAGAGCTTTCAAGGACGAATTTCGAAAAATTCGAAAAATTACTTTTTATATGTGTAATTAAGCATCATTTTAAAGAAAAATTCACCTCACAATCTGAAATGATTCAGGAGAAATCACGGATGAATGAAAAACACATTTTACGGCTTTTCACCCCCATAATTTTCGAATTTCGAACAATCGAAAAATTAGCAAATACGCATTTCTTTGGGAATATTATTAAGTTAAAAAAATTTTGATAGCTCTCCCGGTTAATGAGATATCAGGGATTCTTTGGAAACACATTTCACCCCTTTTTACCCCCTAAATTATCGAATTTCGAAACACCCATCCTTAGTGAGTGCCTACGGGCCAAGGGCAAGCTTCCCTCAAAATTGCATGGTTCTATAGGTCCAGCGGTTTGGGCTGTGCGTTGATGAGTGTGTGAGTGAGTGTGTCAGTCAGGACACCAGGACACTTCATTATATATATATATATATATATATATATATATATATATATATATATATATATATATATATATATACACGCACACACACACACAAACATATTCTATTGAGTGAAATATTTAGGTTTCGTAAGTATCAAATAGACGTAATAAATATAGTTTTCATAAAAGTATTGTGTTAGAACACATTCTATTGTATTTTACAATTTTGTCAAAATTGAGGTATAAGTTACATATTCTCCGGTTGGTTACAGTTTGCCTGGCTGACGACTTCGAGTTAAGGTACATTATAGTTGACTACTAGTATTGCTTACTTTGTATGTACTTAGACAGTTTTTTTAAACATCCGAGTTTTTGGATTTTGTGCGAATGTGTATATTCCGACTCACAATCTCAACTTTTGAGCCTCAGTGCACGACAAAGTGAGGTATCGCCAGAGAAGAGAGGGCAGAAGAACGTCGCAGCTTGGAAAGGGGGGTTGTCCCAGACCTGAGTAGGAAGGACAGGTGAGAATAGTGCATTCACCTCACACGCAGGAGATGAAATACACGTGTCTCAGCAGCGCCATGCCATCTCCTCTACACGGCAGCGCAATCTGGAAGGAAGAGAGGGGAAATGGCCCACATTTTGTCCTCCCCCTACCCAGACCATTAAGTTAACGTGCGCGCAAGTGCGGAAGGAAGTTATTACCGGGGAGCGACTCGTTGGTCCCGGGGAAAAGGGGAAGTTGCTCGCGGGGTCGGAGGAGTTTAGAGGAAGGTAGGTGGGTAGGGAGTTGGGAAGGGGGATGAGAAAAAAGGTGACGACGCTGGGTTGCAAATACTGGCCGGGTGCAGCTGGGTACCGGTGGAAATTATTCCGGCGCGCTTCTGGTATTTCTTTTAAGGCTAACCGTTTCTGAACCCTACGTGCGCTTAAAACAAGGGGGAGGTATTTTTGTTTATCACTCCTTATTTTTTATGCAGGGAAGGTAATTAGACCGGTGAAGAGGGTGAAAGGATGGGGGAAGGGTTATTTAAACCGACTAAACTCAACTACTGGCGCGAAATTCAAACTGGCGACGTCGTTGCCAGATGGCAACGCTGATATCGTTATTGAGGTTCAGTGTTTCCAGCGTTCACACTGCATCAGAATTTTATGCTCGGGTCAATAAGAATTCCTTGAGCTCAAATTCATGATAATTTTAAACGTTGTATTCACCTATGAAACCATACATAATTTTTATTCAAGTCCCATAAAAATAAATCTAATGCTATACTAATGCAGGCATTACGTATTTATCGTAATGTGTGCGAGCTGTTGGAAAAGTTTGAGACCAAAGGTTTCAGTACCACAAACATCGAGTGAATGTGAGATTTTGGTCAACGCTTAACATCGAAGTTTTTTTTAGCGCTGGTGAGGGGGGACATGATGTGAGTACGGAGCAGCGCCGGAATGAAGGGGTGGAGGAAACGGGAGATCTCCGAGAAAACCCGCTGACCAACGGTATCATGCGACCAACCTTGCCGGGAGTCGAACCCGGATCACATTGCTGGTAGGCGAATGGTCTGACCATTCGGTCACCGCGGCTACTACAGCAAATATTAATTGCCAATTTGTTGAGTTGGAATTTATAACGTAGTAGCGTACATAACATTTTATGTATACTATGGTAATGTTTTGTATTATTCTGGCGTCTTACATTTTACCTTAGTGAAACCACACAGTGTTCTTATTAATAGAAAATTATTTTTGTAGCAGTAACGTTATTTGTAATGGAAATTTCATCTCTAAGAATTTTGCATCAATTCCAATTTAGAATGGACATTTGTTAGAGAGCATAGAATGTTATTTAATACCAATTTTTATTTTAAGTGATTGAGTATCAAAGAGATATAGAAAACCATTTGTCTGGGCACAAAAATATTTTTCTAGCACTTAAAAGGTTAAGATACATTGTGCAGTAAGATTATATGTTTAATTTTTAAGTGCAAAATTTGTACACAAGTCCAAGTTATGTCACAGAATTCACGTAAGATTCGAGGTCTTCAAGTGCACTTAATAGATTCTTGTGTAAGTTCTTTTAGTAACGGCATGTGTAAAATTTCGCACCTTCAAACATTTATTACCTATATTTAGTAATTGTTTTTCTAATAATTTTTTTTGCATTTGAGAATATTTTAAAAACAAGACGTGGAAGTTTTCAAAAATCTGTAATTATTTTATGTTACAAACCGCCAGTACAACAATCTGTTAAACGGAACAGTTATTGAAGTTAAAGGACATTCTATTTCACACGATAAATAAATAGACTAAATACTTGCCTGAAGATCTACGGAACAAATGAAATACATTTGTTAAGTAAAACAAGCAAAGCTACAAGAGTAGCCCTATAAATTTTTTGATTCCACTGAAGTGCCAGTCCCAAATTACGTAAATGAAACTGGAATAGTTTCTAAAAAAATATGATAAAAAAATTCAAATCGCGGAACTAAACTGTATTAGATCAACAAGTGTTCACATTATTAGATAAGAAACACGACACACTGGTTAACCGAATGAACGTATAGCTTAACGAGCATTACTCCTACTGTTTAACAAACTTTTTTTTAATACTTTGAAGAATTCCTAAGATCAGTAATACGATGATGTACAATTCTATGTAAGCGTTTTGCAAAGTATTATACCGATGCAAAAATTAGAAAAAATTAGGTTTATTGCTACTAAAAAAAGTATAAACTATGGTATATTTGTGACAGTAGAATGTAGAGAATCTTTGATATGAAAATTGTATTTATTAAAAAAAATATTTTCAAAATCAATGTAAAACGCCACCTAGTGTGGCTTTAAACAAAAGGCTTCAGAGCAAGAGGAATACAAGATAGAAAGACCCGTGCTAAATGGACACTGGAACAGGCCGTAGAAGACTTATCCATGGAAGAAGAATACGAATAAGAATAAGGTCGACCATGGTTATATACATATACGTGTTGTGTTTTTCAACGCAATAAAACACATCAATCATCATTTCTTTCACTGTTATTTGAATAAAATAAAAAAAAAATCGCCTGAATTACTATGATCCATGTACTTAAGAACTTTGTGGCAGTTTGGTTTAGATCATCTTCGTCGTAGCGTCCGCATATACAGGTCTTTGAAATAACTGCACGCTTCATTTCCGTAATATTCCACATTGCAGCCGCTTGTGGGAAACATGGCTGACGTTACCGTTGTCCGGCAAGTTAATCGAGGCTCTCTTATGTTTCCACCGACCCTTGCTTTGTATTGCAGCTCCACACTCATTTCACATCACCCTCTTTCGTGTTCAAGATATCGCTTTAAACTACTGGTGAATTCTCTACCCTCCGCAGATTCCAACCCCGACTGAAAATCCGGAAATCTGAAATTTTGGTAGATTTAGGACCAAACGTACATATCAACGTTATTATTTATCATATAATTTGATCCATTACATAACCTTGTTCAGATACATTTGGGCACAAATAATGAGCTTTCATCAGCAGCTATAAGAATCACCGTGGTAACTGGTGCGGTTATATATACACAAATGACTTCCATAATTGTATTCGGGATATTTGACGGCGAAAGTTAAACCAATTCACCTTATTTATACAACAGCGAAAACCGGTTTAGTCACGAGAGAAGAACTTAATGTCTTTGATTATTTTATCTCAGTCGAAAAAAATAGATGTGTTTTCTTTAATCGTAATGCGTCTCCTTAACCATTAACTCGTGGCGGGTATTAAACACTCTGGTGACAGCTATAAATATTTGATTCCTACTGCGCCCAACTCGAGGTTGGCCCAAGGTGTGGAAAGGCTGAACTGTTAATTGGATTCCCGAAGCTTTCCCGTGGCGGGAAGGACCCGCCGTCACCTGCACGGCTAAATCAATAACTGGAAATTGGTGAAATTATGCTCTCCGCTGCCTCCTATTAAAACTCCTTGACGCCCAACCCCCCTCCGACCCCTCACGGCAAACCGCAATTTGCTCTCCCCTCGTTCTGAGCTACATACTCCACTCCAAGCACTAAGAAAAGCATCTCTCGAAAATATGCACAACCTACACCTAGTTTCTACAGCTAAACATGGCCACCACTCACGTCAACACTTACGTCGCATCAAAAGAACCCAGTTGTATCAACTACAACACTTCCCGTAATGACCCCAGCAAGATCCAGACACTTCGCAGAGAGGAGCCCAGGCGTTTACAGCAGAGTGTGAACAGCGATTAAAGCGATACGGTGTACCAGTAGAGGTGCGGAACTACGAAAAGCATCTCTCGAAAATATGCAAGTTTTGTACCTATTTCTTTTTACACGACGCATGACAACATGCAAAACTCGAGCGAATATCGAACTAAATCGCGTACGAGAATTTTTCGTGCAAGGTTCATCTCGCACGAAATTAGGACGTAGAACTCATATTGTGAACATAGCAAAATCCTTCACATGTTGGTAGCGAACCAACGGTGACTACAGTATGCAATAAACGTTCGTTACGAATTTTTGGCCTGTCTGCAGCTGAACCAGGCTAATACACACAGATATGTTTAAATTAAAATCTCCAGCGAGTGAAAACCATTCCGTCAAATGACATCAAAAATTTTGCAGCGTATTATGAATTGCCCTGCCAGTGATGCAATCCGTTAATTTACTTTATGTAAGTTATTTTATTTTTAAAACATAATCAAATAATGGGCTGTTCACAATTGATAGAAAATTGGAGTAAATGAGAACATTTTTAGTTTTTCGAGATATACAGGTGCTACCAGCGAACGAAAGAAAGAGAGAAAATTCCAGATTTAATTTGTATGCCTATCTAATAGAGTTATGTGAAATTTAGTTATTTTGGCGACAGGTAGGCTAGATGGCGGAGAATATTTCAGAAGTGCCTGACCTCCAACAGCGTACCATAACCGAGTAAAAGCAAAATCGCATAACCTTGTTGTACCTTACAGTCAATTAGAATATAAGTCAGTTCTCTAAACTTTTTAACTATTTTAAACAGAACATAGTTAGTAGTAAACGTATTTCGTCGTATTTCAAAGTTGCTCAATTGAGAATTGGATGGAGTGAATGCAAAGAATGAAATTATACATTACATAAACGTGTTTACAAAATATCCTTGTGTTAACAAAATTCGTATATAATGGTAAATTATACTGGCACTGAATTCATTATTTACAATTTTCTGTATTTTTTCTCACTAAAATAACGTTAAATGCTCTTAAAAATTAAAACAAAACGTTAATTATTAATTTCTATATTTATTTTTGTATTTGCGTTGTTTTACAACTGTTATTTTTTTGCAACTCATCGGAAGTAATGAATGTTTTCGCATGCACTCGTTAACTAATTTGAATAGCGACTATTCATAATAAATCTTAATATTCGTGTGCACTCGACGGATAATCAAACTGATGACCATTCGTTCAGAAAAAATAGCATGTTATAGAGGCTATTTGAATGTAATAAAAATAAAAATATTTTTTTATTATAGGCGTTCATAAAATATGACTTTCACGTAAGTTCACAATTAAAAATTATATAAAAATATACTATCGTTTGTTTTTCTGTTATAACAAATACAAATGAATATTGGGAAAGATGGCGGACTAAATCTCTTTAGACAGTAAAAATATGCTATGCTTCATTATTACTTTGATATTGTTGGGACAAGATGAAACCGTCGATACTACAGATAAAACTTAATCGTGTTGTTAAATAATATAATCACATTTACACTTACAATTTCTTCCCCATATGAAGTTTGCCGGAGGATTCTATACTTCACTAGCTGCCCGGCTGCGCTTTCGTCCGATATTACAATATCAATTTATCAGCATTTTTATTGTCTGGGTTAGCTTCCCGGCATAGTTAATCGGATTTTCCTATGTAATCAATCATGTACGGTGGTACAAGACGGTGATTTCTCTCAAATACCGTAAAACGGGGTGATTAGAAACACTGGCGTGAATTCTGTTTTTAGGTAGTCAAGTTAAAACAGTTTACAAAGGATAGTTTTATAGTAATTATAATTTTTTAAAGCAAAAGGTGTCAGCTAGGACTTTATTTCTAATTTTGTTTCTATTAACCCTAGTGTTTCTAATCACCCTATTTTACGGTATCTCCCATTTTCCCAGACTTTCATTACAGACGGTGTTCCTCATGTTACCTCTCAACGCCTCTTAAAGTACATCCAACTCTCTCTATTCAACTGTCTTCTTTGTGATTACATCCACTAATTTTTTAACATTGAACAATGTGTTGTATACTTCAAATATAAAATGTACTCTTCTGCCAACTGCCACTAATATGTGAGTATATAATATAGTAGTTCCCCGTCGCCATTGCCGTACACGGGATTCTAACCCAAAATCTCCTACCAGTGTTCTAAATAACTACTCCAAGATACGTCATCAGAATTCTTAAGAAATCAAAATGTGTGTATACATGCCCGTGCCCAATGATGTATACGTATCACTAGGACGGAAAAAAGTAACAACTTTATACAATATCTCTATATATAAAAATGAACACTGACTGACTAACTGACATATCAAACTGCAGCCCAAACCACTGAAAATAGAATCGTGAAATTTTTTTGTGTGGGTTCCCTTCAGATCGTAGGCGAATTTTTCTCGACTTCTAAGGGGGTAAAAATGGGTGGAATGTGTTTCCGAAGAAACGTCAATAGAGCTCGAACGCGACGGCCTATCATCGTGATTTTTACTTTAATTGGACACTCATAAAAATGCATATTGGCCAATTTAAGGATTTTTCGAAATGTAATATTTAGGGGGGTGAATAGACCTTAAATGTGTTCCCGATTAACTATCGATTTCTATCGAATCCTTCGGGACAATGTTTTCGTTATCTCTTCAAAACGTTGCTTACGAAAATACCCAAAAAGTAGTTTTAGGGTTTTTATAAATTCGACCAACAAGCAGTAAAAAGGGGCAAAATGTGTTTTTTTTTATGAATCGTCTATATCTTTGAAACACAATTGGCTATCGTCGTGATTTTTACTTTAATTGGTTACTTTTACAAATATCTATGACAGGACTCTAAGACGTTTCGAAATTCTTCAATTAAGGAGGTGAAAATACGTGAAATGTGTTTTCGAAGATCTCTCCATATCTATCGAACCAATCGAGATATCGAAGTGATCTTTACTTTAAATTGGTGTTTTTGTAAATGTCCCAAGTACAATTAAAATGTATTTCCCGAATTCGGTCCTAAACCGGTTTGAAAAGGGGTAAAATGTGTTTTCGAGTCACAATCGGTATATATCGATCCCATTGATTTTTATATAGCGACGTGATTTTTGTTTCAGATTGATGTTTACTCAAATACCTGAAAAGTAATTTCAGGAATTTTCGAAATTTGCCACCTAAGGAGGTGAAAAGGGTGAAAAGTGGTGAAAAGTGTTTTCAATTAATCGTCGATATATCTTGTTTTTTTTTTTTTTACGTCCACGGGACAACAATAAAGTATTATAAAACGTGATTAAAGGGTTTTTCGAAATTTACTCTCTTAGGTGGTGAAAAGACCTAGAATGTGTTTTAGATAATTCCTCGATATCTATCGAACCCGTCGAGATATATAATTAATTTTTGATTCAGGATGATGATTACAGAAATGATCGCAAAACGGTTTTAAGATTTTTCGAAATTCGATTTCTCAATACTATGCAGCAGTGATATGTGTTTTTTTTTTTTTTTTTGGTGAATGATCGATTTTGATTTGACTGAACGGGCTAGCGATGTGCTTTACACTTCAATTGAATACTTATACAAATGTCTAAGGTGTGAATTTAAAATATTTCGAAATTCCGCACCCAAAAGGGTGAAAAAGCTCAAAATTTGTTTTCTATCAACCCACGATATCTATCTAACCGGTAGCGTAAGTATTAAAACATTTATTTACAAGTTTCTTTTTACTTTATAATATAACGTAATTATTAAGAATAAAACTAAGTTGGTCAACATTCAAGGCAGACGATCCGAAAAGCAGGAACGAGCAGCGAGAAATAACCTATACAGACGTTTCACTCTACAGTAACCTATCGAGACGTGGTGTTGTACAACCTCTATGAGCACAAATATCTAATTTTTTTAAATTAAATTTTATTTTCATGAATTATTTCGTTGTAACGTGACGCAGTTGTTTGTCACTCAGGTCTAAATTCCGGGAGATTCTAAGCTCGAATTCCGTTAAAAGCTGCGTGCGAACGTTCAATTCTGACACACAAAAACTATAAGGCAGATCGAATTAGTGCAATTTACATGTAGTCGTTTAAATTGGGTAAAATTGCAGTTCGCTTTTCACTTAGGTTCCTCTACAATATCAGCTGACATATCGTCGGTATACTGCCAAATGTGATTAAGTCATAAATGTTATTTTGTTTAAAAACACTATTAAATTGTAGATATTAACAAAAATGTGGTAAGTTACTATACTGTGACACAACAGTAGGAAACGATGAATAGACTTTTTTAAACTTGGGCAATTGTCCGTGAACAACATATACATTATTCCTAGCATTTTTATCATTTTATCTCATTTTGACTTTGTCACTTTTTGCAGTAAACCAACGATGTATCATCTCACAAAGCTCAAGTTTGTGGCACCAAATACGTTTCCGCGAAACCTTTTCCCACTGAAACTTTATATTGGCAATAAAGATCAAGTGAATATTTTGAAAATACATAATTGAGGGCACCGTCACCAATGGATGGAAAGGGTTCCTTAGTGAAGATTGTGAATGAATTCTTCCAAAAGTCATTTTTCGGAGTAACCGTATTCTATTTTGAGTCAAATTTGCGTTTGTATCAGTATGTAAATAGCTGTGTATCTTAATTTACTCTGAAATTTATCCGTTACTATTACTGGATATCACTCTACAATGATAACTTTATTAATTGAGTTTTAATTAAGACATTTGATGATGTCGGATACTAACTACCCTTTCTTATGTTCATTACATTAAGTATCAACAATTGTTTGTACAAAATATGTAGTTTTTAAAGTCCTAAAGCAAATTAATTGTATAATTTACTAACAGATTACCTCAACGCTGCAAAATTACGTAGGCTAAATCGCTTAGGCACCACATTATTCATTTAGAAAGACTTAAATCTGTTTGCCCTAGCTGCCATTAAAATGAAAAACCGAGAACTGTTAATGACAATTACCATTATTACTGTATTTAAATATGCTTTATAGATATACGAGGCACAAGACAGGCAACATTAACGACGTATAATAAAATAAGTTACGAGCTAATTTAGTATACATGAATGAGTATCATTAAAAATTGAAAAAAGTTATGACTAATAAAAAACAAATAATTGAAATGAACGTAGCAAATGCTGTGTAGATAAATCGAGGGAGAAGTTCACGTCTAATCATTGATGTAGACCTCGTGCGTCTAAAATCTTCCGTCTTCTACCTGCCTTCAAAGTAATTGCGTCTCGGGCATCTTAACGAGTGGCGAGTGCAAATTAAATTGTAGAATTTTCTCTTTCTTTTGTCCGCTGGTAACCCCATCTACCTCGAAAAACCTAGACGTTTTTCGCTTACTAAAATTAGCTGTGCATCTTTTATACTAATAAATTTTCTTTAAAAAGTTAATAACCAAATCATTGTTACAGTTTTGAAAATAACATTCATACCAGGATAAAAACTGTTGCCGCATACGGTTTCAACAATGTTGTGCGTGATCACCTTCTGACAATCTTGTGTCAGACGTGTTTATAAATTAGAAATTTTTGAAATAAAAAAGCAAATTAACGGAATGTGGTTGGTGTGATTGATAATAACTGGATTTTTCAGATAATCGGTAAGGAACGTGTATTTTAGGACAGAAAATAAGTGCGGTGGTAAAAACCAGGCATCATAAATTCCAAACAATAAAATTTTAAAAACACCTTCACCAAAATAACAATTTGTGAAAAATGTCTGGCATTTTTTACAAACAGTGTGAAAAGTATTGAAATATTGTATTTAATCAACTGCACTGCGATTTCTTTATAGTGTACTAAACACATCAATTTAAGTTTTATTTATTTTGTGCATACTCTATTCAGTTTTTGAAAACTATTTCAATTCTAATTTTTTCGATGACATGGTGTATCTGAGGGCTATTTTCTAAAGTTTCTTCATACTCCGTATGCATTTAGTACCAAGTAAGGTACCAGGTTGTTGAGTGATGTATTGTTTCGCAATCTTACCAGCTAATTTCGAAGACTTCCCTTCTAATACACATATGCCAAGAAATGCAGGACTGATATTATACCAATTCAATATTTATAAACTTTACTATCAACATTTGTATTGCTATAGGTCAACCATGCTAGAATATTGTAAAATAATAATCTAAATTAATATTACTATTTAATATTTCCAGATGTACGTTAACGATTTAAACTTTCAGTTAATTTGCACCCACTTTGAGGAAAGTAGGCGTATAAGTTATGCTGGTAACTTCTTGTACTTATGAACTTCAATAGGCTATAAATTTTTCGAGTTATATTTGCGGTGAAACTATTTTTAGTTAATAGTTTACACATATGTGAATAAAGATTCTTGCCAATACTTTTACTTCAAAGAGGATTTATAAAAATACAATGTTTGCCATTTTATTATTAGTTCTCAAATCACTATTTGTATTTTACATCAATCCCTGTTTGCGTTTTACACGAGTGATTGAGACTTGGAGTTTATGTGCATTCTATCTTTCTATAAACTTAATAAAAATATGCATTTAAGTATTTGACACAGTAACACACTGGCATGCATGCCAGCGCACACACACCTTCACACATTCATACCCACACACCTACATGCGCGCACACACAATATACAGGGTGTATTTGAAATGAGTTTACAGGTCAACGGGGTGATGTAGACGACGCCGAGACAATTACGTTGATATAGGACACGTAAGGTCGGACACGTCTGGAAATGCCCGAAAAGTGGCTCACAAAATTGAGCGTGACGGCACATGCGAACAGCTGCCACGTTGCTCACACAGCAGCAACGGAGTTATTCTCGTGGATCGACCAGAGATACTCAGCAGAAGCGTAGCTCAGTGTCAGAGTGTGCGACTCGGGGACCATAGGTCTCGGGTTCGAATCTCGCATGTGCAATGTGTATCTAAGCTGTTTCCCCCTTTTTGTCTTCGTCCTAATCGTGTTGTATTGGAGGGGGAAGAAGGGAGGTAGGTGGAAAGGTGGACACCCGTGCTGTGCTCGGC
>PNEQ01048966.1:0-47090 GCA_003012365.1 Medauroidea extradentata
TGCAGCGTACTCGTAGTTCTTTTGTAAATAGTGTCGAGGTTAACCTAATGGTAAATGTGCATCAAACCTATATTTATGTGGTCATTGTTTACATAACTCCAAGATTACGTTATGTGATTTTGTATAATGTGTTGCGATTTCGTCTACGAGTTGTTTTACACATTAAATGCCTTTCCCAGGCATTTAGTGAAGAAATCTTGAAACACATCAGTATGGGAATTTGACAGTAAAATCATAGAATGTAAATTTCGTATTATATGGAGAAAATTAACCAAACTTGTCCTTCAACAAGTCAAGTTACCCCACAAAATGTTGCAGAATAGGCCTACTAATTACGAACATGTCATCACTACATGAGTGCAGAAAGGCATTAAAAATATGATACCAAAATTCGTAATTTTAACCATTTTATGGTAGGCCTAGTTCAAGTTGTTGTTTAACACTTTCCTCAAATAGTATTTTATAGTTACGACTTCATTTTTGGAGGCAGAGGTACAGAAATTTAAGGGTATGGACACACATCATTGTAGGATAGGAGCACTATACATGTGAGACAGGGACATATAAAATCATGGAGCAGGGGTATAGAAGTACATAAGGAAGGGGAACAGAAAATTGTAGGAGAGGATCACAAAAATGTGGGGCAGAGACATTAAACAACATGGAGCAGAGGTACAGAAACATGTAGGGTAGGACCACTAAAAATATAGGGCAAGGTCATTAAAATATTGCAGCAAAGATACAGAAATATGTAGAGTAGGAGAACAGAAAGTTGTAGGGTAGGACCACTAAAAACGTTAAGCAGGGACATTAAAATCATGAAGCTAAGGTGCAGAAATATGTGGGGTAGGACTACCAAAAATGTGGGGTAATGTCATTAAAATATTAGAGCAAAGGTAGGCCTCCAGAAATATGTAGGGCAGGTGAACAGAAAGTTGTAGGGTAGGACCACTAAATATGTTGTGTACAGACATTAAAAACCTTGGAGCAGATGGACAGAAATATGTAGGATAGGTGGACAGAAAATTGTAGGGTAAGTCCACTAAAAAAGTTGGAGGCAGTAACATTAACAACATGGGGCAAGGGCGCTACAAATTATGGGGTACCTAATAAAAAGCATGACTCGAACATTCTATGAACCATTATATTATTAACTTATAGTAGCACACATTTTAAAAAAATGTGCCCGTGTAAGCTAACAAAACCACAAAAATCAATCGCCTACAATTAACAAAATGTTACAACATTACATACGAAAAAATTAGCCAGCCTCTAATGTTCGTCAGCAGCAAAGTTGTTTAGACCTACCTAACTGAATTGCCTATGACTAAGTAGCCTATTGTGAAACTACACTAGTATGAACATTCCTACAAAAATTTACAAAGACGATTTTAATACATGCATCATAACTTCGTACGTTGTATCAATCTTCGCACTGTGTACTGAAGAATGAATGTTAACAAATCGCAAGGCTCGTTAAAAACGTTTTTTTTCCGCTATGGGTATTAAATTCTTTCGTCTCCAATGCTATTAGTTTACGTGGGAAGTCCTGCGATCTCTTGTTTTCCATTCTTTAGGCCTAAATGAAAGTTATTGTATTTATTAACGTAATTACGAAAATACGTCGGGGGAGCTAAGCTGAGTTCTCAATGCTAAACTTTCAAAACAAACTTTCGCGGGTGTTTATTCAAAACAACATGCTTGTTTACTGCTAGATATCGTTCGGGTGGTCATAGCAACTTGCAACTGCCCGTCCTGCCATTTCGCTGCCAGCGAAAAATGGCACTTGCCCTCGGCTGGTAAAACTGGCAGACCACGCGAACAAACCTCAAGTTACCGAGAATGTCGTACTTTTTGGCGCTGTTTTCCGGGCGGTCGGACTCAAACCTCGCCCACTTTTTTACATGGTTAAATTTATAAAGTAAATAAAAATTGCTGGAGCCTTTTTTTTTTAATTTGTGAGTGAAGAAAGTATTTCATAAATTGATAAAAATACGTTTTGATAAATTGTTTACCTTAGCGGAAAGGAAGTGGGCGGAGTTTAGTCCGACCGCCATAACACCAGCGCAAATAAAACACAATATTCTCGGTAACTTGGTGAACTACAGTCAAACATCAAGGGGGTCAAGTTTCCAGGCGAGTGTCCAGACCTGATCTTCTACGACCGTGGCCGAGGGCAAGTGCCAATTTTTGCTGGCAGCGAAATGGCAGGACGGGCAGTTGCAAGTTGCTATGACCACCCGAACGATATCTGGCAGTAAACAAGCATGTTGTTTTGAAAAACACCCGCGAAAGTTATTTTTGAAACTTGAAAGTTTAGCATTGAGAACTCGGCTTAGATTCCCGACGTATTTTCGTAATTACGTTAATACATACAATAACTTTCGTTTAGGCCTAAAAGAATGGAAAACAAGAGATCGCAGGACCTCCCACGCAAACTAATAGCATTGGAGACGAAAGAATTTAATAACCATAGCGGAAAAATACGTTTTTAACGGGCCTTGCTATTTGTTAACATTCATTCTTCAGTACATAGGGCGAAGATTGATACAACGTACGAAGTTATGATGCATGTATTAAAATCGTCTTTGTAAATTTTTGTAGGAATGTTCATACTAGTGTAGTTTCACAATAGGCTACTTTTGTCAGAGACAATTCAGTTAGGTAGGCCTAAACAACTTTGCTGCTGACGAACATTAGAGGCTGGCTAATTTTTTCGCATGTAATTTGTCACATCTTGTTAATTGTAGGGGATTGATTTTTGTGGTTTTGTTAGCTTACACGGGCACATTTTTTTTTTTTTTTTTTAATGTGTGCTACTAAAGGTTAATAATATAGTGGTTCATAGAATGTTCGTGTCATGCATTTTATTACCCCATAATTTGTAGCGCCATTGCCCTATGTTTATGTCACTGCCTCCACCTTTTTTAAGTGGACTTACCCTACAATTTTCTGACCATCTGCTCCAAGGTTTTTAATGTCTGTACCCAACATATTTAGTGGTCCTACCCTACATATTTCTGTAGGCCTACCTCTGCTCTAAGATTTTAATGACATTGCCCCACATTTTTAGTGGTCCTACCCTACATATTTCTGTACCTCTGCTCATGTTGTTTAATGTCTCTGCACCACATTTTTGTGATCCTCTCCTACTAATTTCTGTTCCCCTTCTTTATGTACTTCTACACCCCTGCTCCATGATGTTATATGTCCCTGCCTCTCACATGTATAATCATAGTGCTCCTATCCTACAATGTTGTGTGTCCATACCCTGTAAATTTCTGTACCTCTGCCTCCAAAAATGAAGTCGTAACTATAAAATACTCTTTGAGGAAAGTGTTAAACAACTTGAGCTAGGCCTACCATAAAATGGTTAAAATTACGAATTTCGGTATCCTATTTGTAATGCCTTTCTGCACTCATGTAGTGAAGACATGTTCGTATTTAGTAGGCCTATTCTGCAACATTTTGTGGGGTAACTTGACTTGTTAAAGGAAAAGTTTGGTTAATTTTCTCCATATAATACGAAATTTACATTGTACGATTTTACTGTCAAATTCCCATATTGATGTGCTTCAAGATTTCTTCACTAAATGCCTGGGAAAGACATTTAATGTGTAAAACAACTCGTAGACGAAATCGTAACACATTTTACAAAATCACATAACGTAATCTTGGAGTTATTTAAACAATTATCACAAAAATATAAATATAGGTTTGATGCACGTTTACCATTAGGTTAACCTCGTCACTATTTACAAAAGAACTACGAGTACGCTGCAACATTTCTGGCTTTGTTCGTGAATACGGTAATTTTAATTAATTCGGAAAACAAATGAATTTGCACAACTCTATACCGAACCATGTGTTATCTAACTCGCAGTACGGGGGTGAGTGAGCAAGTCCGAGTGTACCATGGAAATCCTTGTAATTTTCTTATAGGCCTACTTTAATTTGCCAAAATGTAAATGCCACAACCGTCCTTAATTTCTATCATTTGAAGTGCCAAGCGACTCTGAATTACAGAGCGTAACTATAAAAATCAAATTAGCCTTCACTGAAGTCCAGTTTGATTGGACGATTTACGTTTGTAATTTACGATGAAATGCTTCGGAAGATAATACAAAATACTTTAGGAAAATTCGAAATATTCACTGGAAAACAATCTGCTACATCTTGAAACCTGCTAACTTCGTAACTTGTCAACTGTATACTTATATATGTAGACTTTTTATAATTTTACCATGCCCTTGGAAGTCCTGAGTCTAAGCATTTTACTTATGTGAAATAAATTTTGAGAGTCAAGAATGAAGATCACGACGGCAGAGATGAAGAAGACAGATGAAGAAAGGAGCAAAATACACGCAATTAACTTTATTCCTCTGTCTCTTTTCTCTTAGCTGTTGATTATCATCATCATTGTAGGGTCTTCCGAATTATTATTTAATCCTTGCTTATTGTTATTGGTTTGTCGAGTATTGTTTTGTGGAACTATGTGGATTTACTTTTTTTTGAGGAATAGAGTCATCATATTATTGGTTTACTATTGTTTGATGAAGTACATTAAAATATTTTCTGTTCTTCTAAACAAAATGACTTATGTTGTGAATATCAGAGAAATGAAGCAAGTTCTTCAGATGGATATTTTCTAATTATGATATTAAGCAATAGTTGTGTTAACCTATTGAAGTGATTTGAATTTTAAATGATGACATTAGGATGCAGTCTTCTATCTACTTTCATTTAAACTAAAACTTGAAAGTCTAATGCCACATTACTCAGTTGAGTATTTCTGCGGAAATCGGTTACATGTCTCCAGAGAAGCGATTTTGTCATGGTTAATATTTATGAAAGGCAAACTTAACTACCTACATTTCAAAGTGAATGAACTGAAGATTAACTTGAGTGCAACATTAACTGTATAAAACTCAGTGAAAAAAAAATTGTAACCGTAAACTTGACGTGTTGGTGGTGAGGGCAAAGGGGGTGAAAGCGTCGTACTTACGACCTGGAGGGTGCCGGCTGCTGCTGGTGACGGTCGTGGGTCTACCGCCCATGTGGCAAGTCCCCTCTGTATCCTCCACGTCCAGATGTATGTTGTTGTGAGGCTGGAAAGCGGCTGGTTAGTAGGACTAGCTCCGGAAGGACCATGAAGTGGCAGTGGCCAAATAACTTACCCGCATGAATAGGTTTCACCACTGGTTTATTGTGTTATTATTGGCACACTGTATATCGCACGTACATGCCTTAAGCGGTCCTCACGTCTATAGCCGGTGGGTGGCTAACACGGTAAACGCGGACACTAGTTACGTGATGGTGTAGTTACGTTGAAAAGATAAACCCCTGGGCACAAGAGCTTGCAGGGATGGAAGTGGCTCTACTCCTGGACAATTAAACTACTGTTACGTTAATAAGTTCCTGAAAATACTAGAAAAAGTCACTATTGCAGCTACATGATACGACAAGATACGGTGATGGTCCAGGAGCCGCATACACGTGGCCGACCTCCTACACGCCCGAGACAAGACTACCAAGCAATGGCGCCCACTTCCACTAGTAGCTGAGAGCGCCCGCTAAAACTATTCGCGTGGCCGCTTTAAGCATGTTGTGTTGAAGTTGTATACATAAAAAGACACTAAAATTTACATGAGACACAATTGAGCCCTTGGAGATGTTAACATAATTGGGTTTGCTGAAATTGCATACATAAACTTATGTAGGGAAATTAATTTACTTGTGCCTTCCGCTCCGGTTGGCTTGTTAAGCTGTCTCTCTAAGTCCGAGCTGGCACTGTTTATTATTCTAACACACGTAGAACACTTTGATATAACACATTAATCACTATTCTTATTTTAAGTATAAAAAGTTGCCGACGTGTTGCGCAGTCTTTGTAGTTGTTAGGTTGTCGGTCTGGGCCGCTCTCTTCGGTCCAACGTCGTTGAACAATTTTGAAGCACTTTACGTAATAAATTCGTCTGCCCTAGTTGTCGTTGCTCAATAATTTCTTAAAAATATGGAGACTGCCTCTCCATACATACTTTGCCCTAGCAACTCCCGCACTGTCTGTTTCAGGCAACATTTCTTCCGGCATTTATGCACGTCGTGATCAGCGATGGGGTAATGCTTGTCGTAACGACCAATGTCACTTGTTTAGCTGGCGTTGGGGTGTGTTGCGGTGGTGTTACTTGGTAGTTTTACTTTAAATATTAGCACTTTCTTTTGTGTTCGCTTGCTAACCACGTGGCCATATTAACTTGAGCGCTCAGTTGGTCCCGTCAGTACCGGGCGCATGCGGGGTGCCTTCCAAATACCGTGAGCTGTTGTCATGAATACTGCCTGTGATGCTGGTGTGTGTTGACGAACGGTCACAATGCACACGTGGGCTGTTGAGCACACGTCAAACCTTTGAGAAGACTCTGATCGAATCACCAAGTAAAAGGACGCTCTATTTCCATTCAGAGGTGTAGTTCGATGTTCACTCTGACAAACAAGAATATATTTTGATCAGGAAAGCTACTTGTCTTCTGCATCATTTGAAGATAATTATGAACTTCATTTGCATCAATTTTGTTTGAATGTTTTACTGTTGGACTGTATGTATTCATACATAACTGACATTTTACGTGTTTAAAGATAAACAGAATTCGTACAGGAATTATTATCAAATATGGATCATCATGTGATGTATATTTTTTGTGTTTAAAACAATGTTTGTTCATTGTTTGTGTATCCCATATGATTTATTGTTGTTGTATATTTCAACCTGTTTTTGCTCACGTTTTCTTTTTGAAATTATGCACAAATTCAAACAATGATTAAATTGGTCCATCGTTGAGGGGACATTTCTATTATGGATTTATCACAGAATGATAATATGTAAAATTTATGTATTAATATCTTTGTATGGTTTTGTTTTATCTTGGACTGTTTATAAAATAACAGATGAATGTGTTGGTCTGTGTAATGGAACTTTTCTATGGGAACGGAAGGGGAATATGAATATTTGAAGTATTTTTATTATAAAGTGAGCATGTACAGAAATGTTGAATACATAGTTAAATTTTAAACTGTAAATGATTTTGTGAAGATTTTAAAGAACAAAAATGTATTTGTCAAATTTATTGTACACACTATTGAAATGTCATCATGTACGCCGGCCCAGAAGGCCAGCAAAAAGTCATCATGTTTAGCAGATTGAGTTTAGTCCTTTTATCCATTATTTTTCTGTATGTTTGTTGCTATTTCAGTTGTCGCCATCCGGACGAAGTGGAAATGACTGGTGACAATATTCTGCAGGTTATGCAATGGGCGAGTACAGTTTTGTAGGTGGATTGTTCCTCAGGGCGCCACCTGGCTATTACCCGGCCAGGGCGGGACTCTTATTCAGGGCCGTGCTTGGCTGGCGACACTTCACTTCCTCGGCGAACTACAAATCCGTGTACGGAATCGGTAAGGGTGTTAGGGAGGGCTCTAATAAGACTGCTGATTAGCACTTCTGGGCGGCCGCCCACTGCCTACACCCTAGGACAGTACTATGGTCAGTTCCTACACCATGTAGATGAGAACTGGGTTCTAAATATACTTGATTGCACGCACCGATCGCATACACACTATTCCCGTAACCCTGTGGTCACGCACTCTAGAGTTATGCCGCTGAGTGAAGCTGAGGCTTGGCAGGCAAAACAAGTGGTGAGATACAGTACATGTAAACCTTTAAAGTTACTCTGGCGAACCGGTGTAACAGGGAGAAGCGAAACACAAACAAAATCGGACACACAAACTACTCCACACCAGCTAACTAATAATGCAACTTTTTCTTTTCCTCCTTGCATCCTACCTCTTCCTTTGTTCAAGCCATTCAAGCTCAATTGCCTGGACAAAAAGGCAGCAACCGGGACCAGTGGACACCAAGCAAGGTACCGTTATTAACACTCATAACCAATTAACACCTCATTATATTACAGACATAGCATTAACCACCACACCTTATTAACAAAACTTGATCCCCGCGCCAGTTTCCGTAATTTTTTTTTCTGTTCTCGGAAAAGTTTTCGTAATCTTAACCTAGTTAACCCGAGGCGTCAACACAGCAACATAACCCTAAATAAAATAAACAAACCCTTAAGTTTACTCTTTACATTTTCAGTTATACTAACACAGGTGGCAACCACATCCAAAAGCAAAACAAACATATTCACTACTTTGTAGGCCCAGTGCTTTCGAGGTAAAGTCGGGGTGCGGAGTCACCACTATGCACGGGCGGTAAAGGATGGTTGGGGAGCACTCGGAGGTGAGCACTGTCGAGATCATGGCCCGGTACGATGACAAATGCCTTCGCCTGGAGAAGACCTAGATCTCTGCCTGGCAACAGTTCTCTGGATCGTCTTCCCGCTGTGCTGCTCCCCATTTCCTGTCAATGGTCTGCGGTGGTTGTTGCTGCCAGATGCCAAAAACACAAGGGTTTGGCGGAGATCCACTTCTACCAACTCTGCGAGGTAGGAAGGTTCTTGGACTGGGCAGCATCCACACCGACTGAGCCGGGGACAGGTCCGTAGGTGGTATGAACCCTGTCGTCTGCGATTCTGGCCGCTGGCTGATGGCTGTTTACCCTGATGTCCAGCTACACCTTGATTCGCCTGTACCGGACCTGGCAACGACTGCTCGTCCTCTGCTGTATCCATCCCCGCAGAATGGGCAGGTTGGTCTTGTGCAGGTAGTCCTGTGGCTTCTCCGTTGGTCTCATGGCTAGCGGGGCGTCATGGTATTCATTGAAGTCGGGCTGAAACCAGGCCGGTTGCTCTATGCCATGTTCGGTGGTGGGGATTCTCCTCCATATGCTGTGGCCAGGTGTCTGGAACCTCCGTGCAGTTCCGTCGACAGGGCTCCCCGTCAGTTGGTGGTACTCCCGCCTCGCTCCTGGCGGTCTATGCCGGCGTCTAGCAAATTGTTCGTCTTCTTCTGGCACCTCCACGATGGCTGATGTGGCTCCCTCTGAAACTTCATGGGGGCCAAATATCTCACTGATTTGCAGGGGTAGGACCTGTTCTAGCTCTTCATCTGGGTTTGTCACAATTGGCTCTGAGCCATACATTTGCCCGTGCTCCTCGGTGTCGGTCGTGGGCGTCAACAGGAACAGTAATGCCAGCTCCCCAATGGGCTGGTCATCTGACCTGAAAACATTCTCATACTTGCCACCCACTAGACAGTGAGTTAGCAGGGGGCCAGGACAGGAAGCCATTGGCTGGGGTTGCTGTGTCCTCCATGTTGACCGACGAATCTTCGGTTAGAGTGAAGTGGGCCTCCCGTATGTTGTCCCAGTGGACTTTCTTCAGCCACCGCTCGTCATCCTTCACCAAGTATTTGTGTTGGCCTAGATGTTTTCTGATTACGTTGGGCCCCGTTCACCTGGGGACTAAGCCAGCGCAGAAATTGCGAGCACCTGCAGACAATGGGTGGTTCCTCACGTATACCTGCATGCCAGGTTCCAGCAGTGGAGGGGGTCGTCTGGACATTGGAGTGATGCATTTCAGATACCCCTCTTGATGTAGTCGAGCTGCGACAAGAGCTGTGACGTGGCGCTGCTGCCTTGAGTTGTCATCAGCGGGGTCGAAGGGAACTGGTTCCCCTGGTAAGGGGAGGGGGAGGTTCCTCCCATGGACCAGTGTAGCGGGAGACTGTCCAGTACCAGCGTTGATTCGGCGTCGGAGACAGAACAGGTCGTCTGCAAGGTGCTGGTCCCATTTGGAGAGGTCCTCACACACTCGGAGACACAGCTGCAGCATGTGCTTCTGATTATGGCGCTCCGTCGGATTTGCTCTCGGATGATAGGTGGGAGTGGTGTGACACACCTATTGCCTGACACCACTTCCTCCAGTAACTGGCTGCGAATTGGATTCCATTGTCTGTCAACAGTGTACGAGGAAAACCCCAGCGTGGAAAAAACTCTCTTTGTAACTACCTTTTTATCGTATGGCTTTGTGTGTTGGACAGGGGGTAGGCTTCCACCCAATGAGTAAACATATCTGTCACAACCAATATAAATATTTTGCGCTTGGCCGTGAATGGGTAGGGGCCCATCACGTCAAGGGCTACAGACTGGAAGGGCTCCGTGGGGTGCCGCGGTGCTTGCTGGTCGACACCACCCTCTCTCCTCGTCTTTTTGCATTGGCACTCCCTACATTCCCGTATTTACTCCCTCACATTTTGACGTAATCCAGGCCAATGGTAGTGTTTTGCAATGTTCCGCATGGTCTGATCAACCCCTGGGTGGCCGGCGAGGACATCATCGTGAACAAAACACAATAATTTTTCCTTGACTTCAGGAGGCACAAACACTTTCCACATTGCCTTTGTGTTTAGCGACTTTGCCTGAAGTACATCCTCAACCACCCTGACCCGGTCCAATTGGCCACTGGCACATTTGTTAAACAACAGACAGGCACTCGGCGAGGTCTTCTGGACCTCGAGGATTCGACGGTTATCCTCAGCCCATGTTGTGTGCCTGGTGACTTGTGTGATGGTTGGGACAGTCTCATCTCTAATTCCACTGTCATCTGGCTGCTGACCTGGGAGGTGATCCGGGGGGATCAACATGGACACATCGTCGTCATCCATCACCATCTCATCTGAGTTACACTTCCGTGACAGATGATCTGGTTGCACATTCTCCTCGCTGGCACATGTTCTACCACAAAATCAAAAGATTGCAATAAAAGGGCCCACCTGATTAATTTGTTACGACGTCCCTGCATTGTGTACAGCCATGTCAAGCACTTCTTATGGGTCCTCAGGGTGAACTGACGGCCCTCCAGGTGTGGGCGGTATCGCTTCAGGCTCCATACGACTGCTAGAAACTCCCTCTTGTTGCTGTGGTACCTCCTCTCAGTCTCGCCGAACTTGGCGCTGCCATAGTTGATTATGAGTTGGGTGCCGTCATCTGCCAGTTGGTAGAGTACCGCGCTTGCACAATCCATACTGGCATACGTCTGGACGTACAGCCGTCGTTCAGGGTTGATTCTGGAAAGGACGTGACACTGGGTGAACTGGTTCAGCAATTTATCAAAGGCCTGTTGTGCATTCACATTCCACTGATAACAACTGTATGTCGATAGCAGGTCGGTTAGTGGAGCCGCAATAGAGGCAAAATGAGGGATATAGTTGCGGAGCCAGTTGCGTTGTAGTTATTTGCATGTCGACGGGAAGCTGCTCTGGGCTATCTTGGTCAGGTGTTCAGGGTGTGCATAGTTACCCTCCTCACACTCCACATGTCCTAGGAAGTCGACGGATGTGACACCTATGTGGCACATCTGTTGTGACACCATCAGTTTGTGTACAGCAACGTGCTCCAGTACAAGGCTGACATGGTGGAGGTATTCTTCGCAAGTCTGTGACCAGATGATGACATCATCAAAGTACACAGTTACAAAATCACAAATATAACCCTCTAGGACTCGCATCATGTATTAAAACATTGAAGATGCACACTTTAATCCAAACGGCATGGCTCGGAACTGGAATCGTCAGCCATCTGGGGTGGTAAATGCCGTTTTCTCACAATCTTCTGGCTTGATTGGGATCTGCCAGTAGCCTGTTTTCAAGTCCAAGGTGGAGAAGATACGTGCATTTCCCAGTCCAGCTAGGGCCTTTTCAACACTGACCTGCAGTGTTGGTGCACTCGCGGTGACAAGGTTCAGCGGAAGGAAGTCTACACAGAATTGCAAGGTGCCATCTTTCTTTGAGACCAAAACAATCCGAGCGTTGTATGAACTGTCCGAATGCACTACAGTCTACACCACTATTAGGTCTAGTTTCTTAATTATTATTTTATTAATAAAGTGATAACTCCCTCCTTCAGCATCTAAGCAACTTGTTCGGGTATGGCGCGTTGTTCCCTCATGCCGTACCCTCAGGGTCCCGTGTACACCGGATCCACCTCTGGGATCCAGATGGAGTTACATTCATTTTAAAGGTGTTACACATATGTTTAAAATGTGTGCTGTATTTTTAAAAATATAGGTGCGTATTTGGACTGTGTTTTATTCTCATACGTAAAGAAACTGGCAATAATTTTGACAGTTTTGTGTAAAACAAAACACGTATGACAAGTTATGTATCACAGTTCATGTGCTAGGCGAGAATTTCCTTAACTGATGGCAAATAATGTAGGCTTTTCTTCTTATCATTTAGGCTAAAAATATTGCATTTCTCACATAAAGTAAATTAAAAGGCTTTTTATAAAGAGATTGCACCTATATGAGATACCAATACATAAAACATAACAGTTAAAATGTACCGTTAATCGTTATGAAAATCACGTTTTTAATAAATCTTTAAGAGAGAGACACTTTAAAACATTATAAGAAATAAGTTTAAAAAAATCAATGGAAAACATGGCATGACTTTTAGGTTATTTTATAGACTATATATTTCTACGAGGAAAACTGCTAAAATAGTCTCTTTTTTCACCTTGAAATCCAAATTGTTCCGGGGGAAGACCCCCCGCTCCATTACGGGGGATGGGTGACTTTAAGCCCCCCCCCCCCCCCCCGGCCCTAACTAAAATCCTGGCAACGCCACTGACCTCTAGATTTTCCTCACGTATCTCTGCAATCTACCTTAGGTGTCCTGTATTTTCTCTGCTTATTTATTATGAGTTTATACATACCAAAGTTTGCTGGTCAAATTTAGATGCGCATGTGTATGTGTAATTAATGGATGAACTGTTAAGAAAAACAGCTAAAAAAACATATATTTCTTACACAATACCATTGGGCCTGATGGCCAGGTAACAAATAAAAGTATTTATTTTATATTTATGTTTATTCAGAAATTTGCGTAAGAGTTACTAGAGTATGTTATCACATATATACAAGAACATCCACAAATAAAACAAATTTGTAAACAATATTGTACATTAGATAGCAAAAACACTGGTAAGTACAAATACAATTAGTCTTGCAATAATATCTCAACAAATATTTACAATCACAGTTACCATATTTACCAAAAAATAATGCCATTGTTTTTAGTTAATTGCCTGAAATTAAAAATGGGACTAACATTAGCATAGTGACCTAACGTCTAGATTATTGAAGGTTAGAGAATACAGTGAAACCATCTTAACAAGTTGCCGATTTAAGGAGTTTTCTGCTAAAATAAGTTAGATAATTTGCACAATGTCTACATAAACGTGTATAATTTTACCCTTTTAAGAAATTTTCCTGGTTAATAACCATTATTTTTTTCTGTCCCATCACAAACGTCTTAACAGGGTTTTACTGTAATTGCTATTTTACTGTTATTTACTTTATTTTTATTTATTTATTAGCATCCTGTGGTTTCACTTTCACAATAAAAAGGATTTGTCAAACAGTGTACAATGCATACAATAGATATACAATATATTGAATAATCACATCATCTAGATGCCATATTCGATGTACCTTTGGTGAGTACTGAGTCTGTTCAGTCAATGAAAATTCTTTTAAATATAGTTACTGAAAATCTAGGTGCACTGAAGGTTCTTGGACTACCAAGGGACCATTGGGATGCAATATTATTACATTTATTGGCGCGTAAACTTGACAGCATCTTGAGGAAGCAGTGGGAGCTCTCACATGAGGAAATGCCTTTGTATCAAAAATTTATGTTATTTTTAGAAAGGCAGTCACAAGTATCGGAAGATGGGCAAGTTAGGGTAATGTCCTCAGGAAGGAGTATTGCAGAAATGGAAAGACCCAAGCCAATGAGGGCAGCAGGCAACTAGAGAATTGTTCTAAGTACTGTCGAGTCTCGTTATAGCAAAATGTCACGGTTCTCGGTTCGAACTTTGCTATAGCAGTACCAGTGTCTTCGCTATAGCCGAATTTGGCAGATTCTGACCCCTAAACCCAAAATTGCATTAAAAATGTCTTTAATCTTATTTAATTACAAAATAGTATGTTATTTTAAGGAAATATAGGTTTATTTTAACAGGTAAGTATGCTCTGGTTACAATAATACACAACAAGTATGGGTGCAACTATTCGCTAAGTCAAAACGGGCCAAAATCTCCGCTGTGTCATGTAAGTATGGCTATCAATCGCTGGACCGCCTCAGAGGTGTTTCGTCCATGCGGGCTCACGGCAAGAGTACACGTGCCGGTAGTCAACGTGATTACACTACCGACTGCTGCAGACTAATGTAATCAGTTTGACGAGCGTAGCAATTTATTCACGGTATTTATTTATTTTAGCATGCATGCTCTGATGATAATTCTGTGTGCCCTTTCACACTGTGGCATGCGTCAAATAATTTGTGCACTTGCACACTGGTGTGTGTGTCAGGTATAGCACAGCCGGCGGCAATTATTCTTAGTGAAGATACAGCATATGTCCGTCGTTATTCAGTAAGAACACGCAGTTCTTGTTCCAAATAGCAGTGTCGTCATCTGAGCTGAGCGGAAGCTTTTTGGGAGCGCCTGACAACAGTGTGTCTGGCATCAGAGCCTTCCACTCTTTATCTCCCCCTCTCCCCCAATAACTTCACCATTTTATCGCAGTTCCTTTGCATTTCATAAAATTTCTAAACCTCTAATTATAGCTGAATTCTATTGAATGTATTTTAAATATTTTTTCCTGCTCCTGATGTTAACTTTTTCCATTTTATTCCTTCAAAATTATTTTGAAAAAAAAAAATTTTTTGAGGGTATTGAGAATACTATCGTAGTTGCGTTGTTGTAGTAGTGATGGCATCGTTGCGTGGCTCGACTGTACATATATCAAAATCCAAAATCATAATTCAAAGTCATAATCCAAAATTGTAATCAATAATTAAAATCAGAAATGCAAGCAGTATGTGAAACTAAACACGGTTGAAAGCACAATTATTAACTACGGAAATGTAGCCAACTGTCACCTGGGTTGAAAAGGGGTGGGGGAAATAAAGGGCACAATTATATTTTTAGAACAACACACTCTTAGTTTGGGGGGGGGGGGGGGTCCAGGCAGAAGCATAACTCACGTAACAGTGCCAGCTAGCTGGCTCGGCGATGGGAGGGGTGGTGACGCGAGGGTTGCATCTGGCTAACAAATACCTACTCACTTCACAAGGTTACGTACATCGCCGCAAGCCTGCTTCACATGGTCACTAATCTCGCTGCAAACTGCTTCACACGACTCACCATACATGTTTCTACTCATAAAATTCACATTTTTCATGGAATTTTTAGCAATTTTTTGAAGGTTCCTCAAAAATACTTTGCTATAACCGTGTTTTCGCTATTTCCTGTTTGCTATGACGGGAGTCTACTGTACTTTGAAACCTGAGGACTATGGTTGTGCACACTACAAAGGTAAACACACTATTACAAAATGTGAAATTTTTTTAACCTTGTCAAGTGAACAAAGGTTGCATCGCATGAAAGAGTTACGGTTATGTATCAACTGTTTAAGAGGAGGACATTTCCTGAAAGACTGCAATTCTGAATTTACCTGTTGTACTTGTAAGAAATATCACAACACACTTTTGCACTTTCCATCCCAACAGGTAAACGACTCCCATAATTATGATCTCTCCACATCGCAAGGCAATGATCACTCCACTCCACAAGGTATTGATCAGACCACAGAAAAATCAGTGAATTGCACAGGAACCCAAATCAATTCGTCTAATGTTCTCTTATCAACTGCAGTGGTAAAGGTGTTGGACACTGCAGGGCAGCCACATACCATAAGACCTCTAGTAGATTCAGGGTCACAGGCATCATTCATCACTCAAGCATGTGTTCAGATTGAAGTTACCCTGTGTTCGTTGTAATTCACCATTGACAGCCTTAGGTCAAACTCCCCTTCCATCAGCAAAAGGAATAACGCATTGCAAGATAGTCACCCAAGGGATTTCAGACGAAATAATAACGGTTGAAGCTGTGGTGCTGTCACAGATAGCATCATCTGTTCCCCAAATACCTATCAAATCACAGAGATGGCCTCACTTAGCTAACCCAGTACTTGCTGAACCGAATTTTGACAAACACAAGAAGTTGATATGCTTTTAGGCACTGAAGTTTTTTCTGAAGTTCTGCAGGAGGACAAAATTCATTGAGCACCCGGAGACTCTGTGGCCATCAATACTAATTTTGGGTGGTTACTAATGAGAAAGGTAAACCAAAGGGTGGGGAAGCTCTGAAAACCTTTTTCGTTTCCTCTGCTATAGAACCAGTGAATCGGTTAGTGAAGAGATTTTGGGAAGTGGACAATGTACTAATACCCGTTACTCTTAGAAGCAAAGAAGATACCCAGGCGGAGAACTTGTTTTTGGAAACCTACTCTTGTAAGCCAGATGGAAGATATTGTGTGGCACTTCCTTTCAAGAGTGAACGGTCAAACTTAGGAGACTCCCAGTCTGTGGCATCTCGTCGATTCATGTCACTAGAGCCGAAGACTTGCTCAAAATCCAAATTTAAGAATGTAGTATCACAACTTTTTACAGGAGTGTCTTGATCAAGGCCGTATGGAATTGCTAGGGAAACTTCCAGTAGAACGTTCAGATGGTTATTTTGTCCCACACCACTGTGTCATCCGACCTGATAGTGTAAGTACGAAGCTAAGAGCTGTGTTTGATGCATCAGCCCAGACTTCCAAAGGACTGTCCCTTAATGATCATCTTTTGGTTGGACTTAAGCTTCTTTCAGACCTTGTGACCATTCTACTTCGCTTTCACATTTGTTTAGTGGCGCTGACAGCTGATGTGCAACAAATGTACCGCCAAATACTAATGCAGACTGAGGATCGTATGTATCAAAAAGTTGTCTGGAGATTCTCACCTCAAGAACTATTGCTTCAGTATCAACTGAACACAATGACGTTTGGTCTTTCGTCGTCTCCTATGAAGCTATTAGAGTTACTCACCAGTTGGCGGTGGATGAAGGAGACAAGTTTCTAATAGTAGCTCAGAAAATCATGCAGGAAGTTTACATGGACGACATATTAACGGGAACAAACTCAGTTGAAGAAACCCTTCGTCTGCAACGTGAACTCGGCAGCCTTCTTAAAGCAGGGGGATTTATGCTTCTTAAATGGGCCTCAAATGAGCCATTAGTAATGAGGGCACTTCGTTCATCAGATGGTTTAGTAGTTCTAACTCATTCTCGGCTTCTGAATCAGATTCTGTCAAGGTGCTAGGATTGTTGTGGAACTCGACCAAAATTTGTTATTCATATTTGTCTCAACCAACTTCAGTTGTGACCTGTATTAAGCGGTCAGTTTTGTCCATCGCAGCTAGAATATTCTATCCTTTGGGATTAATAGCACCAGTGGTTCTGTTTGCTAAACTAATTCATCAACTCTGGTCATTACAGTTGGGTTGTGATGATTCCCCTCCTGAGACATTAGTGAAAAGGTGGAATCTATTTGAAAGTGAACTAAATGTACTCTCCAAGGTGGTGGTTCCTCGCTGTGTTGTTTCCTCAGAAGCCAACAGGTAAGAACTGCATGGGTTTGCTGATGTATCAGAAAAGGGATATGCAGCGGTTGTCTATCTCCGAGCATCAGTGAACGGTCAGTGGATAGTGTCGCTCGTCTGCGCCAAATTCAAGGTTGCACCACTTAAGGCTCTCACCTTACCCAGATTGGAGTTACGTGCTGCTCAGTTATTTGCCAGGTTGATGAATATGGTTGGGGAAGTTTACATTCCCTTTCTTCCTGAACTGAAGATGTTTGCATGATCAGACTCGGTGGTATTAGCTTTGATTCATTCTGAAGGAAAGGAATGGAAAACTTTTGTGCAGAATCGAGTTTGTGAGATTCAGTCTCTTATGCCGACAGCTTATTGGACCCATGTCCGATCCCAGGAAAATCCAGCAGACTGTGCATCTTGAGGATTGTTGCCTTCATACTTCTCAAAATTATCAAGTAAAACACCCAATTTTTATGCCCGCGAAGCATTGGCTAACAATGTTGCTAATAAACTGTGTTCACCAGAGACATGTTCATGCAAGTCCTCTATTGGTCCATTCAATGTTGCGACAGAAATACTGGATATTGGGGGCTCAGACTACTATTTGACATCGGTTGAGACAGTGCAATCAATGTTTTCGCTATTCACCTAATACTTGTGCACCACCTATGGGTGACTTATCTAGCTGCAGAGTCCACCAAGCCCGTGCCTCTCTGAATGTTGGTGGTGATTATGCTGGACCCTTTTTATGTGACCATGGGGAGACAGAGGAGCAAAATCACACGAATCTCTTACCTCTGTCTTTTTGTATGCATGAGAATGAAGGCTGTACACCTAGAATTTGCAACTGGGTTGTCCACTGATTATTTCTTGGCAGCAATGAAGCAGATGATAGGCCATCAAGGTGTCTGTGCCCATGTATATTCAGAACAAGGAACAAATTTTGTTGGAGGCAGGCTTGTTCTGGGAGAATTGTAGAGTTTTGTGAACTCTACTAACTATAGCCAACAAATGTCAACTTGACTAGCTTCAGAGGGAATCCAGTGGCACATGAACCCTCCAGCTGCCCCACATTTTGGTGGGCTTTGGGAGGCTGGTGTTAAGTAAGTGAAGAAGCACTTGGCACATGCCATTGCAAATCAAATCTTAACCTATGAAGAGTTGAATACAGTGTTCATTCAGGTTGAAGATACATATTTTTAATTCACTTCCCCTGTGTGCTATCAGTGAAGATCCCAAGGACCTCACAGCTTTGACTCCCGCTCATTTTTTAATAATGGAACCTTTAACCACCATTCTGGAACCAGATCTGACAGATGTTTCCATTTCCCGTTTGAGCCTGTGGTAGCTGCTTCAACAGAATTCTACTGGAAACATTGGAATCGTGACTACTTGCATACGCTGCATCAACGCTCCAAGTGGTCAAACCCAGAAGTCTCTCTCCGTGTTGGCACTCTTGTGTTAAGGATGACCAGTCACCACCATTGAAGTGGAAGTTGGGACGCGTTACTGAAGTTAATGCAGAACGAGATGGAGTGGTTCGTGTGGCCTCAGTCCTAACTGACCAAGGCATTGTGCAGCACCCCAAACGAAAGTTGTGTCCCCTTCCCATCCAGTGAAGAATACTTCGTTTTGGGCAGGGGGGATGTTTGAGTTTGTAAATAATGTTATGGAAATCCATAAACTTTAAATGTACACATTTGGGTAGGGTAACTCCCATTGTTGGGAACAGTTTGATTTTGGGACATTGGTTGGCAAACCTGCTTCCCTTGTAATTCGACAGTGTTGCAAAAAGATGGCAGATGTGAAAGTTGTGAGTTGAAATGCCTTTGAATTATTTAGACGGTCCTCCGGATTTCTCGTTTGCTATTCTCGAAACTAACATTATTTATGCAGTGTGACTTTGACATTCAAAGTAAATGGAATTAGGAAAGTACATATTTGGGTACACAAACATTTTCCGTGCCAAATAGAAGTGAACTAATGCAGTTTAAACTGATTCCATGTTTGAAGTGTTATACAAACAAATTTTGTGCGTGTAGTACTTTGGGAAGAATAAAAAGAGCGGAAAGTAAAAGCCATAATTTTATGCGTTGTGAATGAAATCATACGAAAATAAAACTGAGTGATTACAAATTAATCTGAAAAATAATACATCACTGAATCTTAGTTTGCAAAGCATCTGTCCATGACACAAAATACATTGTCAGTTTGACACAGCTGAATCAATTAAATCTGTTGTAGTCTTCTCAAATGAAGTACTTTGCTTGATACCTTTGGACAGCCAGCATATTCCGACAGTTATGTGTGAGGCAACAGGTCAGCATAGCACAGTTGCTAGCAATAAAAACTGTAGTATGATAACCAACATTTTCCTGCACAACTACAATGATACTACACTGAATTGGAGCCAATATTTTAGTAAAACACCACCAAGTTATTAGAAAATTATGGTATAAAAAGACTTGCTACTGTGGCACAGTCAGGGCCAGTTCTAACACGTAGGTGGACTAGGCAACCGTCTAGGAGTCCAGGGGTGGCAGGGTGGTTGACAGGAGACCTAACACTTTGCTATTCAGTAATATGAAATCAGGGAGAAAATAGTATTTTGTTCAATTTTATACCTGCCTATCACTATTACTTAACATTACTAATTATTTAAATGATAAATCCTGCATACAATGACACTATTTGAGACTTACAGTAAATCGAGAAAAGTACTTCTTGTTTATTATTTAATGAGCAAGAAGTATTAAATAGATAGTAAGGAGGTTCTTTCCATGGTTCCATAGTTATCCCAACAGGTGCTCTAGTATTTTTATGGGCATCAGATTCTATTAGTACGTGTAGCAGTAGCTCAAATTACTAGTACTGTATGTATGTAAGTAATACCATTACGTTTGAGGTTTATATCCTAAGTAACTGATTACTGAAATGTACTTTTTACCTTAGGTTTTTTATTTGAACTGTGTGATACGTACAAAGATACATACTTTAAATGTAATATACCACATTTTTAAAACAAAGTATAAAATAATTTCTCCCACGAAAATACTTGTACTGTAATATTTAAAACGAAAAACGTGGGGCACATGCAACAGATAACTGATGCATGAATAGTTCACCTATGTCGCAGTTTTATTGTACTACAAATGATATGAACTGTCTCGATGATAACGACTGCCTATATACCTAACTGTTTGCGCCTCACATTTTTTACAATTGATATCTTAGAAGTATTTTCGAATGAGAAATAATTCTATACTTTTTAGTCCGTTTAAAAATGTGGTACCAGTGTATTAAACTTTATTTAAATAATCGTTTTCCGATTTTTAAAGAAGGAAATTTTGTAGCAAACAGACTGGTATAGACTGTTCACTATAAACTAAGCACGCAACAGAAGTAATTAACTATTAATGTGTTTTATTAGGCCCCTGGACATTAACTTTTGAGAGTGTTGAAACATTTACACTGGTTTTTAGTTGTATGGAAATTTTCATATTAAAAATTGAAACAATGGATAAAAAAACTGCTAAAAAAAACTTTATGCAGTGTTCACTTTATCGTGAATGGCCTATAAGTTAATTTTGCACTCACCCAGTTCTGAGCTATGTTTAATTATTATTATTTCACACTCTTTCTCTTATATTGCATTATCAATCAGTTTTGACCTCTGTTTAAAGTTACATATCTCTCTTCTTCAGGAAATTAGTTTAAGGTTGTATACAAAAATTTTGTTTCAATTATTATTATTATTTTGTATTTGTTTACCTTCTATATTGCACTGTCATATAGTTCTCAGAGTTTTTCAAAGTTTAAATCTCTAACTTATTGGGAAGTTACTTTAAAATGTATTACAAAATTTGTAACAGACAAAACAAGAAGATGAGTTAATAAAAACGTGGTAAAATTGAAAAACTTTTAAGAGTACTCAACAACCAGAAAAAAAAAGTATAATGTTGAGGTTACCGAGTGCAGAAAAATGGATGAGAGTGCCATCAGGTAATTTGCATAGGGTGCCAAATTACCTTGCACCGGCCCTGTGTACAGTACTTTACTTTAATTTGGAATTATATTCACCAAATCAGAATATGTTATAGTAATAATTTTTTAACAACAATACTGTTTAGACAGAAATACTGCCTATTTGCAGTCATTTTCTTTGTTTACATGGAATTTGTATATGTTTTCGAGGAGACGTAAAAATTAATTTTGCAAAGTACACAAAATACTTTCATAGTACCGTATTTACCGGCGTATAAGACAAGGATTTTATGCCAAATTTAGTCATCGTAAACCTCTATCATTCTTATATTCAGAGTCATCTTGTATGACACCGCAAACTGCTTTTTTTTTAATTCGAGTGGTCTATATGTCATTTTTGCGCCACAGTTATTCTGTCGTACCTGACAGCTGCAGTAGGGGTGGGGTAAGGGGTAGAAGGGTGTCTGCCATTGACCGAAGAAGCAAAGCTATTTTTAGAACAAATGTCCGGTCTTTTCACCCGACGTGGTACACGAGGAAATATCGCGTCAGTGAGGTTTTCAGAGGTGTTTTAAAGTGACTGTCATTCATTGTCTCTACGTCTAACTTGATGGGTAATACAAAGAGATTTTCTTACACTGTTAAAATCAAAAGAAAAGTTGTGAGATACGCTAAAGAAACATCAAATTCCGAAGCGGCCCGCAAGTTTGATGTAAACGAGTGTAATGTGCGACACTGGCGTAAAGATAGTGAAAAACTATCAATTTAAAAATCGTCGCACAAGGCATTTACAGCACCCAAACAAGGAAAACATCCGGAGTTGGAAGACAAATCAACAACATTTGTGCTAAGACAGCAGGAAAATGTGATGTCGGTGACATCAGAAATTTTACAAACGAAGGCCTGCGAAATTGCACGTGAAAGAGGAATTTCATTAGCAACTTTTAAAGCAACACGCAGTTGGGTGACTCGTTACATTTAGCATGCAGGATCTTCACTACAGCAGAGAATGTCTATTTGCCAAAGGCTGCCAGCAGACTTTGAAAATAAACTAGTTAACTTCCAACTATATGTCATCACACTGCGTCAGGAGAATAATTACTTACTGGGGCAGATTGGTAATGCCGACCAGACCCCTGTGTTCTTCGATATGCTGGAGAACTATACGATCACATAGAAAAGGTCACAGGAAGTAAAAATTATCCCACCACAGGAAATGAGAAAACGCACATGACAGTTATGCTTTCCTGCACAGTTGATAGACACAAACTACTGCCTTATGTAATCCTGTGCCGGAAACTCGTGCCCAAAGAAAACTTTCCATTAAACGAGATTGTCCAGGCAAATGAAAATGGCTGAATGACGAGCGAGCTCATCATTGACTGAGTGTGTTGTGTGTGGCTAAAGCGACCAGGCGCTGCATTACATTTAAAATCAATGTTAGTGCTCGACGGGTTTAGAGGCCACACTACCGAAGACGTCAAAAAAGAACTGAAAAGCAACAAGAGGGACCTTGTGACGTGAGCGTCAATAGATCGTTCAAGGCTAATTTAAAAGCTTCATAAACGACCTGGCTGACCACTTCGGATCACAAACTGACCAAAACTGGCAAACTAAAGAAGCCATCAGCATCCCAATTGGTTGCTTGGGTGTCTGCAGCATGGAACACAGTGGAAAGCTCCATTATCCAGCAGGCATTTCTAAAGTGATGCATTTCAAATGCAATGTACGGCGCCGACGACCATCTCATCTGTGCGTCCGAAGACGAGTTGGAAAATGACAGTTCAGAAGATGTATCTGACAATGAGTGACAGTATGTTTTTTTTCTTTCACTGAAACAGAAATATAGGGCCAACGAAGTGTTTTGTTTACCAGGGTTTGTAAATTATTGTCGTGTTCGCCTGCTGTTTTTTTGTTAAGGCTTGTGTTCGTTGACTGTATGTAAATACGGTACCGTTATTAGCTAATGTTTTCTAATGCTTGATAAAATATTAAACTTCATTATTAAAAATATATCTATAAAGTTATTATCTCATTTGTTAACAATTCTGTTTAAAACTTGGAGACTTTCAATCAAACAAAAAAGTTATTCAAACATCAGTTAAAAGATTAAGTTACTTAAACAATGTTCTCTCAAGCAACTTGCATATAGCCACACTACGTATTAATTTGTGCACGCAATAAGCCAAGTGACTAGCGAGCCTCAACACAGCCGGTAAACACACAGGACTGGCAACAGCACAGTGACTGCCCAAGCGTCCGCTGACCAGCAACACTGCGTGCTTGACTCATCCCGTCAGCATTCCAACTGGTACCCACACCTCTCTCCTGCTGTGCTTTAACTAAACGAGAGTGCATGCCACGCTGGGCATATGAGGAATCTGCGACTGCCCGCGCTACATTAATAAACATAACACCACTCGCAGTTAATTTGTATTCCTCTTTTCTACTATAGAGTATGTACGTGCAAATTTATTTTCTAATTTCAGCATCTGAAAAGTTGACATTGTCTTATATGACGGTTCGTCTTATATGCTGGCAAATACGGTATATCTCATGATACAACATGCACATTTATAAAACCTCATGTGTTTAGCACACAGGCAAATACGGTATGTCTCATGATACAACATGCACATTTATAGAACCACATGTGTTTAGCACTTGCTAGACCCACTTTCATATTGTATTTACCTACAAGAGTAAAACACTTGCTTGTGCTTAACACCAATCCTAATTTTGAACACCAGAAATTCAAAATATAAAATATTCATGTTTAATAACATCCATGAAAAAAAAAAACCCATTCTGTACATGTATTAACATAATGCCTGAAGCATCAAGATAAAGAATTGAGTCATCCAAATTATTACTACAAATTTACATCTTTCTAAAATGTTTTAAAAAAAGAATCACTACTACGCATCATAAAAGTGGTTCCTTGCCTTAGAAGCAAAAATAAATAAATAAATAAAATTACAATGTCTTGTGCATAACAAACAATCTCTCAAGTAACAGTATCTATTACTTGGTATAAAAAAAGTGGGGGGGGGGGAGGGATGGGGTTATAACACACTAGTAAATACAGTAATCTACTTGCCTGATGCACACGCATGCACACACACATACACGCATGTACACATTCCACCTAAAAGATGCACTGTTTCCTCGCTACAGTGGGACAATTGTACATCAGGCAATAACCAACTAACCCCATGAGGTAGTATGAAGTTATTGCAGCAAGGTGTTTTCTTCGAGAACACGAACAGTTGTGGCCACTACTGCATATCTACTCTTAACACATCAAATAAAACTTTAACCCTAATTTTGCCAATTTAACTACGCATTCAGTAAAGGTAAATTTCAATACAAAATAAACAATACAGTTCATTAACATTCAAGAAAAATTAATACAGTACATAATTTGAGGCATATGCATTACAATCACCTGTTGTTGCACAGGCTCATGGGTTAGGCTAGTTAGTGCAAGACGAGAGTGGAAAAACTGTAATATATTTCATAAAATCAATTCAGTGTTCTGAAATGTTCAGATTACAACAACTATTATCAAACATTCTATTTGAAATTAATGAAAATCATCTGAACAAAACTCTAGGATTGTAAAATGAGTACGAAGTTAAGGGATCATAACTAATCACACACAAAGTATACTAAAAAAATAATTTAAAAGTGTGTAAAAACTCAACTGCAGTGCTGGAACACTGAAAAGACAGGAAGCTCTCCTGGGACAGGGCTAAATAAACAGTCACTAATAACAAAATGAACATCACATATGGCAGAAGGAACTAAGTTCTCGTAGAATACTACAATCACACGACACAGTCTGTACAGCTACCTACATTGTTAATGTCTCTTATTATGCAGTTCACAGATTTGCGTGCCATGTTATGGCCAAGTGATCTTCCTTCTCAGTTTCTTCTCTGTAACATCCTTCTCAGTATCTGTACTTGTGCTTGAAACCTGTAATAGGATCACAAACTAGGTATGGGTGATTCGGAATGAAGTGAGCACTCAAAAAAGCCCTGATTAATTACTATTTTCTGCCAGTTAACTTCTTTCCGCCGAAGGTTAACATAAATATTGCCATGAGCTTTTATTTTCATAGACTTGTACAATATTTACAACTATACCACGCTACACTTATTCGATGAAAATGTTATCTACAATATCTACTTATTAAATGCACAAGGGCTGAATATATGCTATAATCAATAGTAATCTTAGCCGTAAATACCTGTGAGTTAATGTCTTATAATACTGGTTTGTCCATCAACTCTAATTGATACAACACGCACAATTACTGATACGAATCTAGTAAATGCAGGCATAAGTATACTATTTGAATTTGTAACCCAATACCACCACTAAAAACATACGGCACACTCAATCCAAGAATTCAAGTTTCTTTCAGTTCTACTGCCGCAAACAACGACATAGTTAACAGACACAATAAATAATGTATTTTCTCACGTGTGAAACAAATAAATAAGTTCTGGTTCAACTCGCTTTCAAGCAAGCAAAGCGGCGAAAACCTAACTCTGATGCCACCTGTCGGTGGAATTTTCAACTGTCTGAGATGCGGAGCAAGCAGCCACATGCAACAGCCAGGTAGCATCACATTCTGCTGATGCTAATTAAGTCAAATTATACAGTCAGTAGAAATGTCAATAAGATCATAAATAAATGTTTAAAAGTGTATTAAATACAGAGAGTTCTATTTCATCTGATGCTCTTTCACTAATGTTGTATTCAAATATGAAAATACACGGAACTACATGCGATGATTTGCTACCAACCATACAAGCAATAATGTAACTCTTGCTAATGTTGACTTAAATACGGTAATGGCTAGTGATTTTTTTTAATGATTAAATCTTTAGTGCTCATTTTATCTCGAATGACCTATAGTTTCACAGCTTCAAATAATTACCAAGCAAAAAAATGATAAGGGCAACACTGGTTAAAAATGTGGCAAGTTGTTCGAAATCTTAATTTGAAATAGATTGTGCTCCAACTTTCTTGGCAGAAAATGAGATGATAATCTCAGACAAATATACAAGATCTTCGTAAATAAAAATATACTGCAGTATGTTTCTAGCAACTTCAGTATAAATTAGTCTGGTGCAAAAAAAAAGTTTTATTGCTGTGTTACCATGATACCAGATGATTTGAGTGTGACCCACAAATTTTATTTATTTGGTTGAAAATAATTTTATTGGTTTATTCCCTTCCCATTTGCAATTCAGATGGGACAGTATCCAGAACAATGTGGCAATTCTGGTTGAGGTGTCTCTCAATGTAGCATGCTACACTCAGCTCAGAGGTTCCCAGAACATTTGAGTAGGTTCTGATTGCAGTATAATCCTCAAGGTATTAAGCTGTGTGTATCTACACGACCCGGGATTCACAATGCTGCAAGTGTAATGTCGTCCCACTCTTGTCTTCTCATCGTGCCCCTTACTGGACTGCTACGTGCTTGATGGCTGTTTGGTTGGTTTCTAGTACACTCCCCTCCCCCCCTCCCCTTAGCAGCACTATCTCACTTTAGGTGATGGCAATGTAAATTTTTCAGGCAGTATGCACAGCACCATCTCAGTTCTATTTATAAACACATGGCATGGCAAGAACTTGCAAGATTTTTGATTGGCTCATTTTGGCAGGCTTTTAAAGGCACTTTGGTTTAATTAGTTTTTTTCTCCTAGTGTTTTATCTGTCTCAAACATGGCTGTAATAAATATCAGGTTTCAAGATTAATTCAAGTTTTGGAAGTGTTTTAATGTTTAGTTAATAAGATATGTAGGGTGCATACGAGAGCTTAAGTTGTAATGATTTAAACTGAAATTATTTTATTGCAAGCTGTAAGTAGTTCAGAAGTCCAAGAAAGAGATGGGAAGAGCAGTAGGTCGAGCATGGTTCGTGTTTTCTTCCTGTCGTTTGAATGACACATTAGTGGAAAGACGTTTCGTCAAAAAAGCAAGCATGGTTTGGTTTGTTGCCGTCAAAGTGTTTCAGATGAACAACGCGACCGTCAATTCACTGACATGGTATTTTAATGTGTAGTGAGGGTGACAACGTGCACATTTAAAATAAGTATCAATAGAAACAATGCCATATTCACCACTTAAAATGACAAAAGATATTTTTAGCTAAACGAAAGTCTATGCACAGCATAAACAATATGTGCAAAGAAAAACTTAAAGCTCAATGGACGACTTGAGGTACCCGCCCTCTGATGTCATCACGTCATGTGACAAAAGAGGGGAAGGAATGAACTGTGGGAAACCGAAGCGCACTAGCGATGCCTTTCACTGTGCTGTAAGGGAAACAGTGGGTCAGGCATGTGTTTATAGCCGGTAAAGCAAAATGGTTTAGTACGCAAAAGTTCTTGTTTTGCAGAAGTAATAATATTTCACGCATTTTCACGTGATCCTACGGATTTTAAGCAATGGAAAGCGAAGGTTAGGCGGGTCGATCGGTCATCTCCCAAAACACCGGCGATTAGCACGTGCTCAAAACACTTAGTTGAAAATGATTACCAAACAGTTCTCAAAGGTTTTTAATTTCTTACAAAAGATGCTATTACAAGTATATTTACTTATACACCACCACGACAGTTCTAAGCAATTTCGCCGAAAATTGAAGTGTAAAAGTGATAAGTAAAATGCCTGCGCTTTGTTATAAAAGCAGCAGCATTCTATTGTTTAACGTATCATGTATTTTTGAACTGTGTTTTAAACGGCATATTTTACTAATTAATTAATTAATACACGAGGACTTTCTTAAAGTTACCCATTGTTAGTTCAGATGTAGGAAAACATTATATTGAAATAATAATTCACGTCTCGAACACTAACCATAGACTTCTAAATGCAAGCTCCTTGACAGTTGTTAGAAGCCTACATGCATAGCGTACTTTCTTATGTGATACTTGTCTTACATGTAGACCATAAACAATTGTAAGCACATTTTATACTTAAATTAATTCTCTATTCAAATCAAATCAATGTCGGCATACTTATTAAATGTAAATAATAGCTTTTAACTATTATACCCGAGGTATACTTTGACTGTCTATAAAAAATAGGCCTACAGTTTACATTTATTCCTTGTACTGTTAAATATGACATACGTGGAATAATGTTGCGTACTCGTTAATATTGTTAGTTTACTGTACTTGATGTGAAAAATGTTTCCAAGAGACTGTAAGTACCCATACTAAAGCAAATACTTTGAACTGTTAAAAATATACAGAATTACAACATTTAGTATATAATTTACTTTCCACAAAATAAGAAATGTCAAAAACAATAGGCCTATGCTACAACTTCTCTTTAAATTATTTTAAAGTGAATTTATTGTGTATAAAAAATACTGTTCATACTTTGTATAGGCCTATTGTTGAATGTCATGGTGGGTAACTAAATATTCCTTACACTCACACGTTATACGTACGGTTTTCAGCGTTGCTGTACTGACGTTTGGTCATCAATGCTTTGGGAATTAATTATATTGTTGCCAAGAATTAATTTGAAGTTGAAAATGCAGATAATGTATTTTATTGTATACTGTCTTGTGAATTTTATTTTAAGCAATTTTATTATACCAAGTGAAGCCTTTCACCTGTAAACTTCTCAACTGTATTACTTATTGCGTGTCGAATTGGCAGACTTTGTAGACAAAACGATCATGCGACCCAACTTTGTATCTAAAAAGGATGACGTATATTATCAACATGTATGTAAAGGATACAGACAAACAGGGCCGTCTAAATTTAACGATATAACGCCACAAACTACAAAACTAGCAAATCGCCATGTCGGACACGGCGTTAACCCATGCTATATTTACTTGCTATTTACACTCCACAACTTTTGTTTGAACGTGTTATATGGCTTACAAATTTAACAATTATTATTTCATATTTAAACGTGAACATGAGTAGTAAAAGCATGACCAACTTATTTTGTAAGCGACACTGATGTAGGCCTAATCTCGAAAGCATCATGCATGTTATGTTTTTCAATGAGCAGTTCATATTTAATGCTGGCATTAAGTTGCAAAATACGTACCCTACTTTACACACATAGTATGCACGTGTAACGGGAGACTCGTTCTCCATTTCTTCACTAGAAAAATACACCGCTCTGTCACACTAATTTTTGTTTTGTCGTGGGTAACAATACGTCTTCTTAAAAACAGCACTATCACTTCTGGTTGTCCACACATCTTTGTAACACAATGACATAAACCAACAGTAGACTTCATTGGAAAGCCTGCAACTTCTCAAATTCCCTACAAAACTAAAACCACTACTCATGTCTTAAGTTTTAAAGTAATTCAATGATTTCTTCCGTACTAACGCTTTCAATATGCTGCTTCGTCCATTTGAAAACACGTTTGTTTACATTCGTGTTTCCCACAGTTACTAGTAGCGCTTCTGGCGAGTCTCGCCGTAACTACTAGGCTCCGCCTCTTTTCAAGTCGTCCATTACTGTACATGTATCGTAACACATAACTTGACCGTACATCCATAACCTACATCTTACCAATACGGTACTGATTGCCAATACCAAAATTAATTAGTAACATAGTTTGTATTGAATATTTTTGAAGACAACAAAATATTTTAACTAATGCACATTATTTTATAGATACTTATTGGCTCTGTATTAGTGTACGTGTGTGTTTTGTCTGTAATTTTAATGTGTTCGTATAATGAAACCAAATGAAAGTGGTGTACAGTAGAATCACATACCAGTATTTAACATAAATATTCTTGCCTTGAATCTGTAGCACAAAACACATAAGACAAAATCACTCTGCTAAAAATATCCTAAGAAACCAGTGTTTATATGCAACATAGTTAACTTTTAAAAATATTACCACCATTTGTATTGGTGAATAACCTGTAACTGCTGTGCCTTACAGATATTGACAAAGACTACTAAAATGTTTGTAATTTTTAGCAGCACGTTTTACTATTGCAAACATTGTCTTTGTTCCCAGATAGCAAAAACAATTACAATTTTTAATAATATGTAGGGTCTAGGGAGGGACAAAATATGCTTTTCCTCTACTTTAAGGTAAAATTTTTTCTTATTTTCTTGATTGGAGAATGGTAATTTTTGTATTCTGTTACGTTATTTACTATAAATTCTTAAGCGTAAAATTATTTTTGTCTTAGTAAATCTTATTTAGTCTTAAAATCATAAGGTTCATATAGGAAATGTTAAAAATTCTGCTAAGCATAATTTACCATGTTTAATCTCACATTACTCATGTAAACAGCTGAAAAATGAAGTTATAAGAAATTATGGGCAAGTCCTGATATTTCTATTGAAAAATGTAGGGAGGAGATCAGTTAAAAGTCTAGTGTTTTGTATTTCTACGAACTTAAGTCAGCAGCAACCCCACTACTATAGTGACATATGCACTGGCTCATGAAATGAATATTAACACCAAACTTCACATGACTGCCTCATAACATCGCCATTTGACCACAGTTTCTTCCAATTCTGTTCACACGTTTAGTAAATCATAACTTGTAAATAAAAATACAGGTCAAGTGCAAACAACACCATTCTCGTTACAGCTGTTTAATATTTTTGTTTACAGAAGTTTTCTATTGGCTGAAAACTGAAAGCTGATTCTCTAACACACAAAAAATAACACGTCTCTACTGTAAATTTCGTACCAAGCTCTGCTCTTTGGAACCGTTGTTCAATCGACACAATAATTCTGATAGAAGCATTATGACACGACGATCCATGCTCACATTTTCGTGCAGCCGCCACGACACTAGCGTCATTCTCGCAACACGTTGGAGCTATCACGGTTTCAAACAAAAGAACCACGCTCAACCAACAGGTAATGCCAGAAGTTGAGGACAGGGGAAAAGATTAGAAAGACGTGAAGACAGAAAGAGATGGTGGCATTTCACTGTGCAGACTCAACCCAAGACTGGAAACAGCAATGGATGATGATGATGACTATGGATGTCAGGCCTCTTTAATGTCAAAGTGAAGAGTGAATTATTCGTTTAAATGGTGACTATACAAACATGAGTCATCTGATTTCATTTATGACTTTTTTAGATACCAAGTAACAGTACTAATGGTAAAATTTAAAATAAAATAAAAACTGTTGGCTGATGATCATTCTAAACTATAATCAAATCAAACAAGGTTATAGTCAAAGCGAAATATTTTGATCCAAAATGAAAACCACTAAATAACTTTTTTTTTCATCTGTGGTGTTATTTTTAATGAGATTTTTTAAAAGATTATTTTAATAAGTGGTTGGTTGATAATTAATTTATCTAACGTTTATTAACTGAATGCCTCACAGGTCTTAACATCAGCCGGTTTAAGTTCATTATGCCAAATTAGTCATACTTAAAAAAGTAAAACATTTAGCAAGCACTAAATTTTCCTTCTACAGTCCCCCAGATTTTGTACTGTGTGCTTGGTGCTCTGAATCTGCGTAAATAAACTGACTCCTCACATGTGTAGTAACCAATTGATGTAGGCTCAGGTCGTGAATAAGCCAGCACATGAACCCTCACTATACAGACATTAACCAAAAAATTAAAGAATGTGAAATTTAAAAAAGACATAAAATCTCTCGTAGGAAAATTAACTCATCAGAAGGTGAAGAAAATCACTCTGATGAAATCACACATGAAACAACTACAATAAAAAATTTTAAAATGTAGCACTGCAGTTTGACTACGCTGAAATATAGATTTGCTTTGTTATAAAAAAGTTAATATCGGCAAAAGTGCCAAAATCTGCCACAAAGGCAGAGTGTTCCACCAAGAACACTCACCTTGACAATGCAGAGGGTGACGGCAAAGTGTTTACAGAAGTAACAAAAGACGCAGAGACATAAAAAAAACTAGCATCAAAAATGGTAGGCAACAGTACCAACCTCGGTAAAGTGTGCCTCAAAGCAAAGTAACATTTGGCAACCACGTAATCAGAATCGCTAAACTACGTTGGCATCATACAGTGAAATACTGAAATCACATGCTGCAATGGCAGCAGCACATGGTTTCAAGATGGAGGTACAAGGGAACAATGGACAGAGTAATGTGAAGTACAGCAACTTACATTTGGCTAAGAAGGAGAAAGAAAGAAATTGAACCCGACTCGGGTTGGCTCGAACTAATGTAACAAGAAAGTAAAGTGAACTTTCTGAAATATCATTAACAAATTAAAATTACAAAATAACACAAATTATTATAAATACAATATAAACAAGTTAATATCAACGTAGAAAAAAATCAATAAATGATCCTGAATTCAGGAAGCACAAAAAAAAAGTTTAATAGGTATATTATTTAAGTTGTGTCGTACTGACGCCACGCCGTCACGTATACTTATAAATTACGTTAACGCTCGCCCCCGATTTTTAACACTAAACGATTCTAACCTTAAAGCACTAGCTTTCGCCCGCACCTTTGCCGCGTTGCCGTTTATTTTTACGTAAGAATAATATTTTAGCATGTAAGATTGTGAAGACGAAGCTTTATTTGTATAACAGTATTTACTTACGCCCAAGTGTTTATCCAGTCTTTGTTTTCCATGTATAAGTGCCTTTGTAACATTTATTAACCTGTACTATTGTTTGTTTACAAAATACGGCCGAAAGCCTCGCCAGTAGTGCCAATCCCGTGCACAGACTCTGTAAAAGTGCACTAAACAGCGATCACGGGAAATACGCACGTAAATATAAATTGTACTTGTTTGTTATTACTTAAAATGTGTTTTAGTGTTATATAAATGTTCTTGTGTATTAATTATAGTGTTTAACGGCAACACGAGCTTTTTTTAGTCAGTCGGGATATTTGTTTACTCAGTTGTGCCACGAGAGAGAATTTCCCTTGTGCGAGTGTGGCACACCTGTAGATGCAGACAGCCTCGTGCGGCTCGGCCGCCATTTTGCTAACGGTACTTTCAGCCCTTCTGGCCAGTATATAAGGAGGGGCGCAGCGCCCAGTTAGTCAGTCGTCAGAGGTTCGGACTTCGGGCCGAGCCAACCTGGCACTCCCCCACAACCTAACCTACCCGTGCTTCGAGAGGCTGTTTCTTGCAAAGGGAACCCTCTCATCCCTTCGGGCGCTGTTTCTTGCGAAGGGAACGCCCCAATCTCCTCGAGAGGCTGTTTCTTGCAAAGGGAACCCTCTCATCCCTTCGGGCGCTGTTTCTTGCGAAGGGAACGCCCCAATCTCCTCGAGAGGCTGTTTCTTGTAAAGGGAACCCTCTCATCCCGTCGGGTGCTGTTTCTTGCGAAGGGAACGCCCCCAATCTCCTCGAGAGGCTGTTTCTTGTAAAGGGAACCCTCTCATCCCGTCGGGCGCTGTTTCTTGCGAAGGGAACGCCCCAATCTCCTCGAGAGGCTGTTGCTTGTAAAGGGAACGCCCCACTCTAATCTCGGAGGCTGTTTCTTGCAAAGGGAACCCTCCATACTACCCTATCTCCTGAGGAGGCTGTTTCTTGAAAATGGAACCCTCCGACCTTTACCTACATCCAGGGGCAGCTTTCTTGTAAAGGGAACACTCCAAACCCTCCAGCGGCTTCTTGCGAAGGGAGCCCTGGATCCTGCCCATATCTCAACCCACCACCCTAGCTAGGACGACTTATTTATGTTTATGAGTTGAGACTTAACCTTCCTAGCATGGTAACCTAACCTGTGTGCTCTTCAAGCCACTATGCCTAATACTTCGCATCCATGCTCGTTGCCAGACTTAAAGTGTTAGCTTACACTCCCCAGTCTCGTATAGTTCATCGGAAGTTACGGAATGTAGTAAACTTTCCCAGGGATCAGAGAGAACGCCACTTAATTACCAGTAATGACGTACTTATGTTAGTCCAGTATTGTTCAATGGCCGCAGCGCCATTAAGTAAAAGAGGCTATGAATATTGTAAACCTCTCTGGATCAAAGAGATGATCGCCACACAGTTTCGGCCACGATTAAGGCCTTAATTATTGCCCAGTATCTGAACGGCCCGGAGTGCCATGTAAAGTCGTATGCATCATAATATGTCCTGTGGAACTAGTATTGTATTTTCAAGTTGTCGTATCATTATTATTGTCATACCTTGTTGTTGTATCTCATATTGAGATCCCAGTGTTGTAATGTACGGTATGTCCTCAAATTGTGACAGACACAAACCCATGTTGTAAACCATGTAGTACCCTAGAAGTGTTAAATTCATTATGCTGTGACAAGTGCTGTAATTTATGTTTGTGAATATAAACACACTATGAAAATGAATTACCTTGTTTTTCTCCTTTCATGAGATTAACCAGTGTACCAACCCTTGATATCAAATACAAGGCGAGTGATATCTGCCTTGCCCTATATTATGTAAAGATGACACCCTGCGCTAGCAAGTAGAGTTTGTTCTTGTTGGCTCACCCAGTAGTCACTCGCTGGGTCGAGGATAACTCTATTACTAACTACTCTAGAAGAACCTTCCCAGTATCTCATGTTCTTTACCTCAAAGGTCTTCTAGGGACACACACTGCTTGCATTCAGCTTACTTGCAACCCAGAACGTCTAGCGCAAGGGACACGCGTCAGTACTTGATACGGCACACTGTCCACTGTTGTTGTGTTAACCGAGTTTGTTTGCTTTCATAAAGGTGTCTGTGTTTGTTCTGTGTCGTCTACAACCAGCTACTTTGCCATTCCAATTGTTTTTCCGTTTGATGTTTTAATTATTTTTGTCTCTTGTTTCACACTTACTGACAGAATTCTTTTTGTGGAACAACCAGAGTTATTTATTGTTCTTGGTTTGTTTTCTGTGCCTGGGAGGGTGCTTGTTTGTGTCAATATGATTTCTTGTTTGGTTATTTGTAACTCAGTGACTGAATTCCTTGCAGAATTGCTTATGTTTTCCTATGTTTGCCAGTTGCAAACAAAGTCCCTTTGGTTGTTCACTTGTTTATTTGCCTGTCTGCATTCTCTGGTTTTCTGTGACACACCATTTGCTGCAACGTTGTATGTCCAAACTGGCCCCCATTGTAAGAATCATTTAAAAATAACCTAATTTCTCTGCTTAGATACCAAGAGTATAAACAATATCTAAACATAGCACACCATGGACAAACAAAAACACTAATAAATTCAGCACTAGGGGACCCCACTTAGAACAGGGTTCCCACAGAAATATTAAAATGAATTTCCCTGACTTTCACTGACCAATCATTAAAAATTTCCCTGACCATAATTAATATTATTATAACAACACGCCTACACAACAAAACTTTCTTTTCAGCCTCCACCATCCCCATAGCTGCCCATCATTCTCATTTTAAGCAACATGTATTTTATATAACAATTTAAAATAGTAACATTGAAATTAATACATGTAAACTAAGTTGCGGATGCCATATTTGACTATTTGTAAACTTACACTTAGTAATAATAATAATAATTATTATTATTATAAAACACCAAAAATATGGATAAAAAGACCAGAAAAACTATTACGTAAAAAAGGAAAAGTGGCCTTCACAATAGAAAAAAGTGCAGGTTGTGAAGAGAGAAGTTTAATACTGTATCATACTCAGAACATTTTCACTGACTTTATACTCTCTTAGGGTCATTTTCCCTGACTCACAGGGTTTCAAAACACGTTTCCCTGACCAAATTAATTTTCCCTGACGTTCACTGACTTTCCCTGACTTTCCAGGTCTGTGGGAACCCTGTAGAAATAACATAATTCCCACTGCCAGAGTAGATACACACATTGTACGAACTAGAACAGTAATTAAGCTAACGAGGCCCTACAATCTTATAAGTCAGAGGTAATAAAATTGTCGGCCGCCTTGTCAACGATATCTCACACTACTTCATTCTTGAAAATACAGGACAAATTTTTTATCTGACGGCAAAGATATTTATCACAAACAATTACAGAAACTCTCACCTGGGAGCTGCTGATGACGCCACTATTGCTGCTGCTGAAGGTCCTTTTCAACTTGATCTTCTTTGGAGTCTCAGCCTCAGCTAACTCACAGGAGCTAGTAGGCTTCACTTCTGCTGCCTTCTCCTTTAACCTGTCTTTGATGACCACCTGGTCCAGACAATCCCCATTAGTGTGAGGCACAGGCTGTGTCTTGAGGCGCTTGTTCTGGCTGCCTGGTGAATTGCTGCTCAGACGTATCTTTCTATGCTCCAGGCCGACGCCACTCGGAGGTGGCTTTAACCTGTCCGCAATGCCGGCCGCAACTCGACTCGGCGACGGCCCTTCAGAGAAGCCAATCTTCACTGTGCTGCTGTATGCATCACATATAACAATCAGCTAAACACTACAGTACTATATGCTCTCTTGCCATTTACCATTGGTCTTTTCACTTGAAATCACATAATTAATGTTGTATCACAATCTTACAGCATAACTGTTCACAGATGCTAAGCAGTACAAAACATTTTAAATAAAATCAATGTTATATTTTTCTTAATTTCTTATGCTCTATTAAACTATATACAGGTTATAAATTACCTTTCAGTAGTTTACAATCAAAACTCAGAATTTTGATTTCCATTGGCTGCAATAAGACATTCAGGAATCCATGATACACAGTAGTACGTAAATGTAAAAATTAATTATAGTTACCAAAATACATGGAAGTCAGCCCTAAAAATGAGCAAAATCACTACTTTTAGTCTTGCTACTGCGTGATGATTTTAGACTCAAAATTCTTAATCTAGGATAGGCTATCAGCACTCAATTAAATCTGTAAGCAAGTAACAGACTCTCATATATTCAAAAGAAATAATTTCTTTAAAAATTTAACTTTAACATACGTGGGGAAAAAACTAAACTAATTATGTTTTAAATACCTTGTAATAAGAATGAGGAATATAAGGTGCACCAAATCTACTCTGAAAGCAAAACAAACAGAAAAACTGGAACAGGTTACTGGCTCAGACAGGTTCTACTAGACTAAGATTAACATAATATGCTCTGTAACTACATCCGGCATGTTAGTTTGGTGTGAACATTCTACATTCAACACATACTGTTGGTCTGTCAGCTGGTCCATTTGTAGTTCTTCCCTCAGTGGCCTCTTTTGATTGACCATCAATAGTGGCCTTCTCTCAGATTATCCCCATCTTCCTTCTTCTTTTCGCATTAGCTTAACTACTGGTGAATTGCGACCTCCCCCTCCTCTCTCTCTCTCTCTCTCTCTGGACATCATTCATACTGACGTGGCCACCTTGCCTGCCTCGTATACAGCATTTCAGGTATGTCTGGTGGATATGGGACTACATAATACTTCCAAACTGGTAGGGATCTGCGAATTCCTGTTTTTCGATTCGAATCGAATTTGAATTGAATATGAAATTATTCCCGAGTATCGAATAATTTTTTAATCGAATAACATATTTCTAAAAGTCAGGAAATAATTTTAATAAGTTTGTTTGACCAAATAGTTAGTAATATTCCTGATGCATTCTTTGGAAATAATATTTAGGCTTTGGTTGAGATAAAAACATGTTAAAAAAATTTTAGGGTTATTATGTACTAATATTGATTTACATACCTGTCGGTGTTTTCAATTTCTTTGAACATTGCAAACAAATAGCAAATCCATCACCTACTTCCAAATATTGCCACACCAGGCTGCATTTTTTTGTAGATTTTTCATCGGTCATAATCTCGTACGTAAATTGATAAATTGTACGAATGAGGAGGGCAAGAGAAAATTCACGTGTGTTCAAACAGGAAATGAAAGGATTTTGTTTACACTAATAATCTCTATCATAGAGAGGATCAAACACAATGGGCACGTTCGTTTAGCACATAGCGCTTTGTCATCGCTGAGACTATTGCTCTATGCTATTTCGAATTTCTTTTCTACAAGGCAAGCACCGTAAAATTTAAAGTGCTGCTGCAGCGTTGCCGTGACATGTTTTCTAATCAATTAAATAATTTTTCTATTAACGTTTTGCGTAGTAAAGTTCCAACTTTTATTTCACTTTGGTTCTGCGTCCATATTGTTTATTGATGTCCACAAATTTGGTTGTAAGTCGTTCGCAAAAAAAAACATTTCTGAGATAACCTACAAACATTTTCTCCAGTCGTGACTGCATGGCACGACATGAAGGCCTACGACAACAAATATGGTTGCCATACTACTTGTGTTTGCGGTAAATTACCAAATGTGAATTAATTTAATTTCGTATTTTAAAATATCCTAACAGCCGTGAGTACGGCTTTAGATATCATTATGTTTATCCTAATGAAAACGTACGTACCAGCGTGCCTTCTTTCTCAAATGTATCCTAACATAACCTAATGGAAACTGACAATTACATTTATAGAAATGTGTGGTTTGAAAGTTGTTGCTACGATGTCGTGCGCACATTACTATTGGTTCTGTGCTGCGGGCTGTATATGACATGTAAGTATTCATATTATAATAGGATGTTCTTTTCGAATTTAAAAAAAAAAGTTCGATTCGAAATCTTGAATCGAATATGACAAAATTTGATTCAAATTCGAAAGTTTCGAAGCTTCGCAGACCCCTACAAACTGGAGGTGACGACCACCTAGTTCTACTTCCCCTTTTTCCTTTCGTTCTTCATTCAATAGATGGGGAAAATGACACAGTGGGATCACCCAGTGTGTCTACAGAAATCTCCTGAATTTGTGTGGGACTGTGTATTGCCTGTATATTCTTGCCCATTCCCACTGACCTGCACCTGAGCCTGTACCTGCGGAACCTGTCTGTTGATTGAGACACTGTGGTGAATATGCTATACTACATCATCAAGTACTTGTGTGTTAAGTGACAACCTTGCAGACATGCCAAGCGTAGACAGCAGTCTTGCCCCTCCTGGTGCAACAACCACTGCTGCGGCTGCTGGAATTGGGCCTCTTGGCCAGCTGGAGAGTGTGTGCAACAACACCGACTGCATTTTGGGCTCACTTCTCCGCACATTGCTACCACCTCAGCTTCCAAGTAACCCTACTCTAGCAAGTTGTCTCCACCACGCATACAACCACCCCACGTCTGATGCAGTAGCCTTTGCCCCTTATGGAGGCGAGCTTGTGTAGCCCTACTTTCAGCACCTGTTCCTATCCTTCATACAGTTGCAGTGTGCACGTGTATAGAAATGTTCTTCTTTGGCATCCCCAGCTGCTTCACCTATATTCTTCAGGAAGAGATACGGCACACTACACAGAACAGAAACTATGTATATATCTCTATTGATGGGAACTTAGATTTATTCTAATACTGCCATGATCACTTGCACCTAACTTGGTGATTAGCATGCTGCCATTGCACGACAGTCTAACCTGTTAACTTGGCACTCACTTCTGTTACATTAACACAGTGGTCAAAAGTGTCGTTCCACTCAAACAATGCCCCAAAGGCAACCAAACACACACCTATCCACAGGCACCGACAACGGTCCTTGGGTTGTCCTCTCTTCAACGAGCCAGAGGAGACTCGGCACGGCTGGCCAGAAATTAATATGCTTAAGTCTGCCAAGAACTGGTGGCCGAACCACAGACTGCAGCAGTCGAGATGCATACCTACCAGTAAAACTTGCAGCACGCATAACCACTTAGTTTAGTTCCACAAATTATTTACATTGCTGTATTGCCAAACTTTAGCTCAGTGCAGCATGCACCTCAATATTATGCTTTGACGACTAACCCAAGCCTTATGAATCTCTCCTTTCTCCTGGGTGCCAACCAGTACCTAATAACTTAACTTGCGCTTTCCAGCTACATGTTACAGGTAAGCGGGGGTTGACCCCAAGCTCGTACCAAAAATGTGTTTTCTTTTTGCACAACAGGACATTAGTTTATTTCACTTAACCCAATTTAGTTAGAGTGACACACAGAGTGATTTATTTAACAGTTTTAACAATGCATAGTATATTAAATACAGGACGTATCGTAATTCATGTTATAACGCTTGAGGGTAGAAAGCTTGTAATATTTGCAAACTTTTTTGTCACTAAACATGTCACCGGAAACGCGTAGTTAAGCCCGTAATGCTGAAACTAAAGATATAAATTTAAAAATTTTTATTAATTTTTCTTTAATACAAATAAATTTTATTCTTTATTTTCATGAGCTTGTCATTGTAGCCTGCAATGTCTTTATCCACTGTGATTTTTTTTGAGTTTGGTATATCAGTTGGTTTGAGCGTAGTCCTTAAAACGGAAACATGCAACATACGACTTTAACAATCAATTACGCGATAACTATGAGAGATAAAAAATTTTCATAAGAGCCAAATTTAGTCATGTTTTGTGTCTAAAATAACAACAAAAAAAAATATATCTGGTACAAATAAAAAATAAAAAATGGAGATAAAAATTGTGATAGACGTGCCCTTAACATTCCTGTGTCATTCATGTGTGTAGCTGTTTTGGTCAGCGCTTTGGCGCATGACTTACTGCCCAGCTTATCTAGCAGTGCTGTTTGAGGTTGTTTGTGACAGTCGCATGTCACTCTGTCCTTTCCCCTCCCTCCTTTCTTCACAGTGTCACCAGGCACTTTCTGTATTGCTATAGTAAGGTCACGATGATTCGACATGGTGTAAGGGTATACAGATAAATGTGTGTATATATCTTTTTTCTGTTGTTAGAATAGTGTATTTTGCCATTTTTGGTGAAATCAAGGACATAATTATGAACTATAATTTCCATGGAATATTTTAAATGATTTTAGTTTATTACAGGCCCTTCCCTTGCATTGCTAACATTCTTAAATAATTATTTTGTGTATTTTTCTTTTATGTAATACCTTCCATTTAGTATTTTTTTAAATTCAGGTCTATTCAGAGTTATAGTATTTAATGTTTTGAATTTATGAGATTGATATCTCTGTAGGTTTCAGTGTGCTCAGAGGTAATGATAGGTATAGCTTTGTGGTGTTTTATTTTCTGGAGTACACTGAGGCGCGGCAAGTTCAAATAGGTTTTTTAATCATGATTGTTATCACCTACTAGGTGTGTTATCTTAGACGTCCAGAGAGAATTGAGGTTCCTTATGAAAAAGAAGGACTTTTTGTACGAATTTTTACGCAGCCAGGCCATTTTTCTGAAGAGGCCAAGAAATGTATTTAATTTATTTGCAATGGCTGTTCATCCTAAGTACAGGATTGTTTTTATAAACAGTATGTACCTGTACTATAGCGTGGGTGTTTGGAAGAGCCCTCAAACGCTTGATTCATTCCATATTTTATAATTTTTTTCTAGATTAGTTTTTTACTATTTGTTATAGTGATGGTAGACTAATTGAAGTATTTGATATATTCTACAATATCGGCAAGGCCGATGTAGGGCCTCTCTGTCATGCAACACAACTGTTCTCAGCTTCAACTTGGGTTTGGTACTTTTTTAACCTTTTTTTTTTTTTAATCCAAGAAAATCAAGTTCCACTGGTTTCACGTTACCAAAACTATTAGTGGGGCAAAAAGAAGTAAGACAAAAATCAATCATCTCTTCTTAATTTTACTATTGAAATATTTTACTTAACATTACTTAACTTAGCTTTAATTTATAGGAAGGGACAAAGGCAGCTAGACAACTAATGACATATTCAAATTAGAGAAACACAGGTAACTCACACGGTACCATTGAGCTTCTTAGTTACACACTACAGGACGAGACACATTTTGCACGGAAGCCACCTTTGTGGCAAAACACGCTTCCGCACAAAATGTGTGTCGTCGTTCTGTTGTGTGTCACTATCAAGCCCAATGGTATCATGTGAGTTACCTATGTTTCTCTAATTTGGATGATATGTAATCAACTTAGCTTTAGTTAAATGTTGTGCTGAGTAGCCCTTTTCTTAAATTTGGTAATTAACAAGAATATAATTTTATGTGTGCACGCATATATATCTGTGGTAGAGGAACAGTTCAAGCATAGGTTCACAAGTACCTACATTACAGTTCTCTCTGTGAATAAACATCTTCCTATCTCTCTATCTTCCACACCAAATGAAAAGTTTTAAGCAGTCGCAAACAGGTTGACGAATGCTGTGTGGTTTTTTTTTTGAATCCCCAAATCTGAATGTTATGGCGGATAACACGTTCAAAAATATTTGAGAAATGGTACTAGTCATTTTTTAATAATGGAGGCCAACAGGTAACATGCAAATTCATACAGTTCGATGTCTACTTCGAGGAATGTCACAGATTTGGTTGGATTCTACACACCAGATGAAACATTGCACCTTCAAATGAAGTATTGCCAGTTTTGGTAAAGCCAGTTTTTCATACAAAGCATACATATTTTTTTCCCCACACACTAGCAAAGGCCATGTCAAGTTACATTTAGGACATTTTTTTGCGATGGAGTGGGCCAATATACATTTACTGGGTATAAAATAATTTTAGGAGATGTCCAGCTATTAAAATATATTCCTGTTTAATTTTTAAGTTTTTTTATGTGTTAGAGGCAAATGAACATAAACCTCGTACAAAACATAACAAGTTTGGATGCTTAGGGATTAGGGAAAGATCAAGATCAAAATCAGCCCAAAACTTTCCTAGTTACAGTAGAACCCCGATTTTACATTCCCCTGAATTACACTTTCCCCTTAATTACACCATTTTTTATGGTTCCCATTATTTTCCCTATGCTAACAATGTATTGTATTCCTGCCATTTACACTTCAGTTGATACTTGCTTCCCCTGATTTACACTTATTTTTTTATGAAGCCATCAATATTTTTCCCTCAAGTTACATATTAAATGTTGATATTGTTTAAGAAGGAGGAAATTTTAATAGAGAGAAAAATATAGACTCTATTATGTATGTGTACAAAAAGTTTTAAAACAGAAGGGGCAATTTAGTCACTGTTATTAGTATACTTCACACCTTTTCTTAATCAATGCTCAGAAGAATTTTGATGCTAAACAAAATTTTTTGTTAGAGGATTATCATTATCCTACCTATAATGGCTTTTTCAGGTCACATATTTCATCTGTTCAGCAATTATGAATTAACTTGTAAAAATTTTAATTAATAGATGTTTTGTCACAGTTTTTGTTGTTTCCCTCCATTTACACTTTCCCTTCATTTATACCATTTTTCATTTGTCCCTTAGAAAGTGTAATATTGGGGTTCTACTGTAGGCTATTTATTATCCTCCACCCCAACTCTTACCATTCTATTAAGACTCTATTCTCACGAACAGTGAGGGTTTCCTAATAAAGAGGTTTTAAAGGAGCTATGAGAAAGGGTAAACAGTATAAGGAAAGCAACACAGTCAAGGTGGTAGCACTGCAGTTTGGGAAACTACCTTACTCACACTGAGGTAGTTAGGAGGGTGAAAAGGATTTAAGGGGATTATTGAGCAAAGTGAAGGAGAAATTCCCAAAAGGGAGGATAGTGGTAAGTAAGTTGTTGGTCAGACTGGGTACAAATTGTGTGAAGGCAGTGGCACCAAGTGAAATAAATGTATTGCAGAGTTTAATGGATTCTAAGGACAGCATTTATAGCTAGCAGGCAAAGGATAGGCTCTAATAGTTCAGGAATGGATACATTTGACAGATCTAACTACATACACATGCAACAGTTGTAAAACTTTCATAAGCATACAAACACACATATGCATGCATATTTAGCCACTCACCCACCGACAAGGTAGGCCTACAGTAAACGCATATAAAATCTGCCATCAATTAAAATTCAGTGTTTTCAATGCACACCACATGTATTTGTTACAACAGTGTAAAAACAAAGGATAACATACCTTAAAACAGACCAAATAAAAATCAAATATGATTTTTAGAATGCAACAAATGTCAATGTACAACAGCAACCTCCACTTTATGCCTAGCAAAGCACCAAACGTAATCTCACTGCTGCGAGAGTATGAACACTACCTGAGGTTGCAGTCATCAACCTTGCGTAACCGCTCTAGCCTGCCCCTGATCATGGTGAGGATGCGGCCACGCCGGTTGTCGCGGTATTTGCGCTGGGGCAGAGGCACAGCCACATTGTAGAACAGACCCAGGAGCTGGTCGCGTTGTAATGAAGCCAGGCCAGGCCGCCGCACGCACCTCTGTAACACCACATCTACTGTCATAGTCCTACTAGCTACTTAGGCATCACACTCATGCCGGAATCATATATACGCGACAGAAGCAAAATGACAGCTGCGACAATAAAAACAAAAGATATACGTCAACCAGTACCTAGGTTTCCGTGACGTCAGCACGCCAAAACTGGGCGGATGCAATGCAAATTCAGAACAGAAATTATATACTTTTTGAGTCTGAATATAATTTTCTACACAACCGTTAGTGGAACTAGTGAGTTGGTGGAAAATTGTGTTTATTTATTTTAAAAAAGAGATCACAAGCAAATAATAACCTTTTTAAGCGAATGTGTAGTTGTGCATTAATTCCCTCATTTCGGAATAATACCAGTGGGTATTTCAAATTTATCACAGATAAATAGGAAACTTTGAAATGGTACTGTAAACATTTGTGGCTGTTGTACTAGAGGTTAGTACATAGCGTCAATGAACTACATATTTGCATGTAATATTTTTTTAGTATTTGTCGTGCGGCAGACAAATTAGTGTTTGCAACACCGAGACTTTTCAGTATTGCGTCCTTCGTGTTCCTTCTGCCGTGCCTATGTGATTCTGTCACCATGTCGTGCTGGCTGGAACATGGAGTAGCCAACTGTTTATGACTACAGTATCATGAGTGATGAGTCAAACGACTAAAGCACACAAGAATATATCATATTAACTACTAGTGTAAGAAAGTTTTGGTCATCCGAATAACGATAGTAAACTGTAGTATGGCAATTCACTTGAGTTGTACAGGTGCAGTACATCCACAAACTGTGAAAAAAAGAAAATTTTCAAAAAATTGGGTATATAAACCATTAAAAACCATGAAATAAATGAAACACCACGTAAACTATGACTCACAGACTTATATTTTCAGTCTTTATAAACACTCTACGTTCCTACCCTTTGATAGCACTCATCGAATGTGTAGTCTCTTTATGCACTTTACCAATACCAAAATTATATCATCACTCATATTATTTCACAGCAACAAAAATAAACTGATGTGTGGTAAACACAATGTTAGACGTAACCACTTGAGGAGCTAATAACATACACATTATGTCATTCCAATCCGTTGAATATCAACAGAAGCACCGAGGTTTCTGTGATGTTAGCATGACAAAAACGGCTGACGCGACACAAATCCTGAATATCAATTAATTTAATTAAAGTCTGAATTAAATTTTGCACCTTAATGTTGGTGAAACTTGTGAGTTTATAGTAAATTCATTCATTTATTTTAAAAGAGATTTTTGCTGGATATCATAATATGCAAAACATAATCTATTTAAGCAAATGTGTGAATGTGGTTTTATTTCCACTTTTCAGAATGCCAGTGGGTACAGTATTTAAAATCCATTGCAAATAAATGGAAAAAGGTTGAAATTACTGTAAACATATATGGCTGTAGTATTAATGGCTAGTACGTAGTGGCAATGAACTATTTACATATAATTCAATATTGTTTTAGCATTTGTCAGCTGTACGGCAGCCAAATTAGTGTTCACAGTAACAAAAATGTTTAGTGTCGCATTGCTTATGTCACGCCATTGCAATTCTGGCCGGCATTACAGGAACCTATAAAAATATAACTCAATAAATACACACAAGTGTGGAGAAAGTATTTAAGAAAAAATGAAAAAAAAAAAAAAAAACATGGCAGAGTAACTAGCTCAATAATTGTCACTATGAACAGCCTCATGTATATGTACCGTACAGTTATCCTTCAGTGGTAGATTCTTGATGTAAAATTAAAACCAAATTTGTGTGAAAATAATATAAAAAGTGACAAATGTGGCAAGTTTTAGCCTTAATTTTACTGGCAATTAATTTAGGTATTAGATAATGTGTAAATGTTAATAATGTTTAAAATATGTGCAATACAGTACCTAGATTTCCAGAACAAAGCATAACCTACAATGAAAATAAACTTAACACACATGTATACACTATACATGTACATATTGGGATGAGAATATAATAAACACAAATGCAAAGAGCCGAGGGCTTGCCGCAATGGAAACAAGAGGTAGATATTTAGCTGCTATTGTAAAGAAATTTTGTGCTGATAGTTAGTGACATATGGAAAAATAAATTGCAAATATTAAAAAAAAAAAAAAAAAAAAAAAAAAAAAAAAAAAAAAAAAAAAAAAAAAAAAAAAAAAAAAAAAAAAAAAAAAAAAAAAAAAAAAAAAAAAAAAAAAAAAAAAAAAAAAAAAAAAAAAAAAAAAAAAAAAAAAAAAAAAAAAAAAAAAAAAAAAAAAAAAAAAAAAAAAAAAAAAAAACAACTAACAGGATACTAAATTTCAAATCAATCAAACCAATAGAATTGCTCAAATTCACTCAAAAATAAACTAGAAAATAGGTGACTGCTGTCAAGGTGAGTATAAGGGAGGTTGGCCGATGGAGGCGTGGCCTATTTCCGCTGGAATGCGTGACGTCACACCTAGACCTAGCCAGCGCAAGCCAATTCGTACCCGCGCGGCCGAAAAAACTCTGAAACTAAACTCGTCAGCAATCGAAAACCATCCAGTCAAAAGGCTTGAAATTTTTTACAGTCTAATAATGGACT